>CAUYON010161501.1:0-26074 GCA_963573935.1 Arctocebus calabarensis | reverse complement strand
CTATGCGAGTGTGTGTGTGTCTGTATGTCTGTGTCTGTGTGAGTGCACGTGAGTGTGTGTGTCTGTGTATCTGTGTGTTTGTGTCTGTGCGTGAGTGTGTGTCTGTGTGTCTATGTGAGTGTGTGTGTGTCTGTATGTCTGTGTCTGTGTGAGTGCACGTGAGTGTGTGTGTCTGTGTATCTGTGTGTTTGTGTCTGTGCGTGAGTGTGTGCGTCTGTGTCTGTGTATCTGTGTCTGTCTATGCCTCTGTGTGTGTCTATGTGTTTTTGTGTGAGTATCTATGTGTGCTTCAAGTTGCCAGCTGAATTATTTTCTTTTTCTTTTCTTCCAGAATGTAAGTTTCAAATAAAACAACATGAAATAATGAATAAAATATGCCCTATTTCTTCTCTTCTGCATGGGAAAGTTGGAAATGATACTACAATACCAGTAACTAGTAACTGATACCAGTTCCATGCTATATAAGGACATCATAAATGCTTGCCTAAACAAATATCAATAAATAATAGAAAGAAATGTCCCTGAAAATAAAATGGGGGAAACTTCCTTATCTAAGTATATTAATAAAATATAGCATTTTAATTGCCCCTGCATTTCACTCTTCTATATAAGGACTATTATTCTCTTTGAAAAAACCCTAGGCTATCTTACCGTCTACAGTCACAGTTCTCTTTTGTAGGTAATACTCTTTCTAGGACGCTATTTCCCTCTGAACTATTTCCCATAAGCCTATGGAAATAAACAAAGGTCACTCAAAGGAAAATGAGCAGAAGCTATTTACTCAGAGCTTACACAGCGAGGAAGTAAGCCAACATCACTCACATTTGGAAGAGACTCAAATCCAGGAGGGGAGTGACAAAGCTTCATAGTAGGAATAAAAGAAGGCTTCAGGTTTGCCCTGGTTGGAGCTATTGGCATGGGGAAGCTGGAAATGGACTAATTAGAAGTGGGGCATCCTTGGTGATGGCCTGGCAGAAGCACAGTTGGCTTTCTCTGAAGAGTCCTAAGTTGGAAGCCAGGGAAAAGATTAGGGAAGCTGTCAGTTGCTGGTCAAGTCCTGACTGTCTGAGGCTGAAGGCTATTGAAGTTGTGGGTTTGCATCCTTAACTGATTGCTGAAGGTGTAAGTCGGGATTCTGTCTCAACACGTGTCTTTTTGTCTGTCTGATGTCTACTCAGTCACTCAAGCTCCTTGAAGATAGATACAATGTTTGTCTTGCTCTATTTCCAAAGCTAAATTGAGCAAATTAAAAGCAACAATAAATAAAGAAAAGCGAAGAATTGTCCAGCAGTGAGTAAAGGACTTCCATTGAAGATTATATTCCTTTTTTTTCTTACTCATTTTAATGATTCCACAGAATAGAAGAAAATAGAATAAAATAAAAGCAGGCATTCTCATTTTCAAATAAATCACATGAATATAGACAAAAATGCATTCATTTTATACAACAAAGATTTATGGAACACCAAATATGGATTCAATCCTCCCCCTGAAAAGAGTTCAAATTTCATAGAGGGACACAGACTCATAAAACAGTAACTATAAAGTTCTGCTGCTGGCCAAAATGAGTAACAGACTAGATTTTTCTGTGGCCTCAATGTGTTAAAAACTGAACAAAATATATGTAGCGGTTTTCAATTATTAGAGAATAGGCAGATTATCAGAGTGATGCCAAGAGAGAGCAAACAAAAGGGTAAACTCTACAACGGTCCCAGTTTCCTCCTTGGAGAGTGCCTGTGGACCCCACAGCATAGAGGGGACTCCAAATCGGGCTCCGTGTGCTCCCTAAACGGACTAGACAGAAGTGTATACACAGGGATCCCTCTAGTTTTCAGCTGAGTACTAAAGTGCGGGAAGAATTGCAAGGCAGAAGGTGGGCAGGTGCAACGGTCATCAGATTTCACACAGGAGCCTCGAAACAGTTTGTGTTCTCACAAACCAGGAGAAGAAAGCCTTGCAACTCAGGCAGAATTGAATAGAGTATTCAGAAAAGTCCCCTTTGTGTATAGGACAAAAAGCATACACTACCAAAGAAAAGTAAAGAGGATAAATGGGACCTCATCAAAATTTAAAATTTTTCTCTTCAAATGATGCTGTGAAGAAAACAAAAAGCAAGCTAGAGACTATGAGAAAATGTTTGCAAAGCAAGTATCCTACAAAACACTGGTATCTAGCATCTGCATATAAGGCGTTCCAACAGTACAATAAAAAAAGAATAATAGTTCTCCCTCAAATGATTTATTTCTCTTCTTCAAAGAATAAATGTGGATCACATGCAATGATTCTCATTATCATATGTCAAGAGGAAGATGTAAATTAAATCCACAATAACATACCACTACCCACCTATTGGCTAAAATTATAACAGCTGCTCATCCAAGTGTCAGCAAGAACTTAGAGATTCGGACTCTCAGCTACTGCTGGTGAGAACATGAAATGGTGCAACTATTTTGGAAAACAGATCGGCACACTCTTAAAAGTTAAACATATGTCTGGAAAATGAGTCAGTCACTCTACAACCTGGCAGGGGAAGTGAAAGTTTATGTCCACACAAAGACTTACATGCAAATGCTGACTCCGGTTTTATTTGTACCATAGCTTCCATCAGCAAGTGATTGGATAAATAAATTGTGGACTCGCCATACAATAAAAACTCTAGATAAAATGGACTATCTGTCACTGCTACAGATGAAACTCAAAATAGTGATGGTGATTAATATGAGCCATACAGAACAGAATGCATATTCTATGCTTGCATTGATGTAAAATGTTAAAAGAAATAGAAAATAATCTATTTTGACCAAAGGCAGATCAGTGTTTGTTGGGTGAGGTGACGGAGGCGGAGGGAGGGCTGAATTACATCACAGCAGGAGATTAATTATGGAACTGAGGAATATGTCCACCACTTTCATTGTAGTGGAGGTTTCAAAGCGGTGTGTCTGTGTGTTTCAAGATTCACAACGTTCTACATATGAAATATTTGCAGTTTATTATATGCCAACTTCTTGTTTGATAAGTCTTTAAAAAGCGATAATTATAAAGCAAAAGTGTAAGAATTGAGATAAATATATTATTTCAGATATCACCGGGTGATATCATGGACATTTTTATGGAGTATGGCAATTCTTATATTAGCCTTTAATAAGTAGGGCAGTAAACCCACCCCAGTTCTTACATTTTGGGGGGGTCTCACTATGTTGCTGTAGGACAACTCGAAATCTTGGGCTCAAGAGATGCTACTGCCTCAGTCTCTTGAGCCCCCGTGGTCTGAAATACCCACCGCAGCAGCCAGTTGCCAGTTCATGAACGAACGTCATCTAAGGAGTTTGTACTTTGGAGTCACTAAGCAACAGGGAGACTGGAGCAGATTTCTGTTTTGGAAAGGTTGCTATGGTAACAGTGTGGAGCAGTGATAGATGGAGGGAACTAGAAGGTGTAGGTGCCTCCAAGGAAGTGTGGGAACTACAGCTTGGCCTGGGGCAGGGAGCAGGAACATCACCTCAGTTCTTAGATACTGAGGTGAGTGTGGGGATGAAGAGAAGGAAAGACAAAAGTGAAGAGGAGAAAGTCTTAATACCTGAATCCCTGCAGAGTACAACATGACTTTCTTTTACATTCTGAGGCTCGCTCTAATAGTCTTTTCTTCTCTTTGAAATTCCCTTGATAGATGAATTTTCTTATAAAATGAACCATACATGTGGAGATTATTTAACTGAATAGTATTCCCCTTTCCTTTCATTTACTTCTTTATAAATTCTAACAAAATATTATTAACTTATATCATTAATATTAACTCCTTCAACTTAAAAGATAGTTTTTCTTGGTGGTTTTCCCATCTCACAAACCCTAGCAAAATTCCCTGGAACAAGTAAGTTTTCGGTAAATGTTATCAATTATTTGGCAACCACATATGAACATTAGTTATTCCTGATTGTTAGTGTCTATTTATTTTTCTTTTCCTCTTTAGGAACAATTGTGCTTATTTGACTCATTCCTGAATTTATAAAATCATTTTACACTACGCTTTATTCATCTTTTCTTTCCTTACAATGTTAGGTATTCTTGTCCATGCAACTTAATAAAATTAGCAAGCTAAGTTAGTATGTTCTCTATTTTAACAAACAGAAAATATATAACAGATTTTATGGAAGGGTTGGCATGTTTGAAATATTTCTGTATAGAGTTTGGTAGGTAGAGGATTGAATTACAATTGGGACCAGTTATGTTTAAGGTATAAGAAGAAATTTCAAAGAAAAACAAATAAATAAGTATGAGAAATATATGAATTTAAAATTTTATGTGAAATTTGGGATTCAGAAATACATTTTTGAGGAGGTTGGATATAGATAGAGATTGATTTCATGCAGTCAATAATTGTAGTAAGGGTTGGTATTGGGTTTATAGTATGGAGGTTATCTAAAATAATAAAGGGTAAATCATTTTACTTGCATGTATTACCTATGTGAGTAATTAGGCCAAATTGATAGATTTCATAAAATAAACAAGATTGCATTATTTCAAGGAAACTGAAAATTTTAAAGCATTACTTCCCTTTTTATTAATCACGATAAGCAATAGACACTGATTTGAAGATGAATATGTTTTTATTTCTGAAAGCAATGTTTTTTTATTAGAAGTAGAAGGTATTTTTACATGCCCAAAATTGACATATCACTCTATCCTTGTACTTACCACTTTGTGAAACTGAGCAAATTACTCAGATCATGAAACAGTCAACTTTGTCAACTGTTCCCTACACATTTCAAGGAAGAGTGTTTGGTTAATCTTTACCCTTATTCTCAATGTGTAGACACTGTTTTAAAATTGGTAGGAGCCACCGTATAACTCTAACTCTGTACTTTGGATGATGTAACCTTGTATTTGCTATGTCTGGAACAATAGTTCTGTTTCAATAACAAACTAAAATGTTCTCCAGGCAACTTCAATATCCATAGGAAAACATGGCCAAGCAATCTATTTTCTGACATCCGTTTACACTTACCCATCCACAGAGATGGGAAAAGTGACACAGCATAGACCTGCAGGTGACAGATTCCCAGCCAGGTCACTCAGCAACTCACACCAAAGAATTTGCCAATGGCGCCCTGCACATATAGACACAGGCCCAACTTAAACACATTTTCTGAAAATCAAAATGACACAAATGTCCTAAGAATCTATATATGAATAGAGAGACCTTGCAAAGTAGCAAGAAATTAAGCGTAACTGTCCTAAATCATCCTCTGTGACACGTCAGCTTGTCTGAGGTAAATAAGATGATTCTTACTACCTGTAGACTGTTGTCACACATGGACTGAAACTTATCTACAAAATCAAAAAGGTGCCAGAAAGAGGCGTCAAATGAAATCCAAAGCAGGATATGATCAGTGAATTGCTAAGCACCAACTTAGGCAATTTGGAAACACATATATGACAGACGATTGTAAAACATTGATAATAGAGTCAGATGACAATAACTGATTAAAGTAAACAAGTTAACATTCCCAGAATAATTTGCTTAGCAATATTACACAAATCTCTCATCTAGAACAAAGAATCTTCATAACCTAATTACTTCAAAAATTCTATTAACATAACAATCCAATCTCATCCTTTCCATGGTACTGCTACGGAATGCTTCAGTTGTCAGAATGGAAAAATCATTTAGAGAAAGTAGCTGTTCATTTTTATAAAAAGCTTTTTTGGGTATCGGAGGGAAATAAAATATTTTAATTGAATAAAAATGGTTGCTATAATACGTTATCATGAAAAAGAAATAGTCTACACACAATCCCAAGGAAAACACTTATGAGTAACCAATTACTTGATATTTACAGGGGAATAAAATATATTCTAAACATTATAATAAGAACCCAAGACACAAAATATCAAATAAAGGAAAACTTCAGTGACATTTGTAAACATTTCTGATATTCAGCTAAGTACTAAAATTAATAATATATTAGATGTACAGTGTCATACATATGGTATATATGCAGTAAATCGCCATTGAATAAATACAAGAAAATGTCTATTTCATTCTACTAAATCTTAAATTTGTATTTATTCTATTGTTCACATAGCTTTTGAGTTACAGAATGCATTTATGCTACCATTTGTATTTCCACAAAATCTAATAGAAGTTGAGTATAAGTTCTTATTTTAAAAATAATTCAACATATTAAAATATTGAAGTATGCAAGTTTTGAAATGAAGCATCTGCAAGAAATGTAATCAACATATTACAGACTTAAAGCTTTTTGAGGCTAGTAAAGTCCAACCCTGAGCTAAATCTACCTTATTAACTAAAGGCAAAAGATTGATTACAACTCCAAGAAGAGCTATAGGGATGAGAGTCGTGTAATGCTGAGACTAATTTAGTTAACTCACAATTCACATGGTACCAAAAAAATATTTTTAAAGAAATCTGACAGTAAAGAATTTTAATAATAGATGGATTGTTTTAATTAACTTTGAAAGCAGGCAATAAGCAAAACTTCTTTTTTGTTGTTCCCCCTCTTTGGGACAGAGTTTTGCTCTTTTGCCCAGGGAGGAGTGCAGCAAGGGGGACACAGCTCACTGCAGATGGGCTCAAGGGTAGCTTCAACTACAGGCGTTAACTACGCTTAGCTTATTTCATAAACAAAACTTCCATCCCAGATTCTCTGTCCAAAAGAGTGATAATTAACATCTCCTAAGAACAAAGTATTTTTTAAAATAATATTCTAGGCAATTTATTTGTATTAGCTCTTAAGTCTCACAACAACCCCAGGCATTTGCTCAATTCTATACGAAGAGGAGAAAAATAAGCCCTCCCTGTTTATCCAAGACCTTCCAACCATAGATTGTTCACGGCTCCACAGTGCTGCCCCAGCTTCTTCAAGTTCATGGCTTAGTTGAAGTGGGTAGAGAAAAAAACACCGAGATCTAAGCTTTTTCATTTTGGACAGAGATATTTTTTCCACACATTTTTCACTTTCCAGTGGGCAGAAACTATAAACTTTTTTTTTTTGGCAATGCAATTCCTGTGTATTACCTCTATATTTCAATATTCCTATGATGTATAATTTGAGACATTTTAAAAGGCATTATTAAGTAGTATTACTGTAATTCAGTTTGAGGCACAGTGAGATTCTTCATAGCATCTCTGGGAAACATCATGTGCTGATTAGAAGGGAAATATTCTTACATCAATACCTTTAGGCGGCTTGGTTGAGAGAGAAACGCGTATGAATATGTGTCCCATTATAAAGACAATCATAGCTGCATTTCAAGTTTAAAAAGAAGGAGCAGCTCTACTCCTAAATAAAAATAGATATTATGTCAGAAGATTTAAAAATCTATGCTCTTCAAAAGCTACAGTACTCAGAAGCCTAACAAATAATCTGATATAATCCAAATAAACACTTCTGTCTGTCACATAACCTTTAATTATAATATGGCAAATGTAATTTCACCTAATTAGAAAAGGTGAACCCAATTTTGAATTGCAAATTACCTTTTTACGAAAGCTTTTATGAAATTAAAGCCTCCTCAGACTGACAGATCAGTCAGTAGCATTTGAGGTGCCCTATGAAGTGACGTTTTTGATTAATCAATAAGCCATTCCAAAAGGCTCCGACGTGGAACCATTCACTGGTTTTAATGCTTAACTGGTATTTCCAGTTAAGACTTGCCTTATAATGTGTACAGGTCAGTACTACAACCCTCGCAAATTTTCCTTAACTTGTTCTCCTTTGTAAATGGGGACAAAAATATCCACACCTTTATGAAATTATAAGAACTCAGTGAAAAATCATCTGAAAATAATCTACTGGGCACTGAGAGCATTTTAACTGAATTTAACTGCAATTAATTTCAAATTGTACACTTTGGATGACACATGGTTCTATTAAAAGAGAAGACAATCTTTATGAAGAATAAAAGCCCGGGCCATTTTTTAGTTTTAGGATACACAGAGATTAAAATTCAATTATGTAGTAAGTAAAAACCACTACCTAGTTTTACTTAACAAAAAGAAATTGATAAAACAAGTAAATAGAAGCTTAATAAAGTGTCTCTAAGATCCTTACAATGACTCGCCACAGCATCTAATTAATTTTTGTTGAACAATATATGATTTACAATAGGGACGTAAATAAAACTGCCAGAATTTTATTTAGAGTAGCAAGTAAAGAAAATTTTTGTGTGTGTGTGAAATAATTCCCTGTAAACATCATACATGGATATATATGAGGAAAATGTTAAGATTTTGTATAATTCCGAAGTTCTAGTCCAGGCTTTGGGTTTAAAGTATTTCATAATCTGTCAAAAAGCTGACATTGTCCTAAAATTAAATTTATTTATTTGAAAATAGGTATACTAATCAAACATTTAGATAAAGCCCTCAATTTTTATAATCTTTCAGTTTCAAAACTCAACCAAAAAGGATATTTTTGGTCTTTACCTCTCTCTCCATGACTTCAAAATGTTATCAATGTAAAACTCCTTAGATTTAATATGCATAAAATATATTGTGAAGTAAAACTTATTATTTATTAGGTGTTTGCTTTACTGTATTATTTTTACAGTTCTAATATATTATTTTGATTGTCCTATTAGAAAATGAGAATGAACAGAACGGGCACCCAGATGGTAGCAGACAAGCATCTTCTATCTCCACGTCTTCTCCTGGTAATTTCACTAGTACAAAATGGCTAACTTACAGTATTCAAGTATTTTACAACTCTTAAATCTATCCTTTTTTGGAATTACATGACTAGATTTTTTTTTTTTTGAGACAAAACCCCAAGCTGCTGTCGTCCTGGTTAGAGTGCTGTGGAATCACAGCTCACAGCAACCTCCAACTCCTGGGCTCAAACCATTCTCCTGCCTCCGCCTCCCAAGTAGCTGCAACTACAGGTGCCCACCACAATGCCCAGCTATTTTTGTTGTTGTTGTTTGCGTTGCAGCCATCAGTTGTTTGGTGGGCTCAGGCTGGATGGGAACCCACCAGGTATATGTGGCTGGTGCCTTGAGCACAGGTGCCGAGCCTGGATTTTTTTTTTTTTTTTACATTTTAATCAGCATAGCTAGAGAAATAGGACTTTAGTAATAGTGAGAATCTTTCAGCAAAATTCTATGTGTTAGTTTTCAACCAGATTTTTTTTTTAAAAAAGCAGAGTTTCAGTCTGTTGTCCTGGGTCAAGTGCTCAAGTGCTGTTGTGTCATAGTGAAAAGTAACCTCAAACTCTTGAGCTCATGCAATACCCTTGCCTCAGCCTCCCAAGTACCTGGGACTACAGGCGCCCACTATAATGTCTGGCTAGCTTTTCTATTTCTTCTAGAGACAGAGTCTAGCTCTTGCTTAGGCTGATCTCGAACTCCTGAGCTCAGGCAATCCATCCATCTCAGCCTCTCAGAGTTCTGGGATCACAGGTGTTGAGCCACAGCATCTGGCCTCCACTAGAATTTTTAAGAGAATTTAATATATAAATGTTTCATGATTTTTGTGAAAGACATTTTCCAGAATATTCACAAGTGCAGATTGTGTAAGAAGAATTGTGTATATTTCAAAATGGAAGGAGTGTTACAATGTTTTTAATTTTCCATTTCTAATGGAAAATTTAGACAATGAATGAAAAGAGAAAAAGAAAAATATATATATTTTAATCACTTTATGGCAAAGGTAGCAAGCTTTTAAAGGCTGAAGCTTAAGGAACCAGCAACAGACCTGGTGAATGGTCGGAGATACATGTAGAATATTTAAATGTCACCCAGAGAATCAGTGTGCTGCTAGAAGGAGCCATTCCCAACAGGATTTGCTTAAACACTCACAACTTCTCCTTAAAGATCTGACAGTGCTCTCTGGGAAGGGATTTACGATGTGCATGAAAACATGTTTCAATAATGACTTGTGTGCATGAATCCCTACCATTCATTCTAAATATTTACAAATAAAATGTAGGCATCAAAAAGTCAGGCATTATTAAGGTCTTGTTAACTACACAATGGGGGGGGGGGGTTGTAGAATATCGCCTAAAACAGGGACTAATTGAATTTTTATAATGAGCTCAAACAGAAGCAAAATTTTACCTTCCACCATTAACACAAAAATAAGAATAGGTGAAAACAAACTTCAGCTAATCTAGAAATTCTCATTCAAAATAATGTCCCAAAAATAACAATTTCTTTGATAGTTTTATTTATTAATCAAGTATTTCTGTATCATGTTAATATACAAAAATAACTACTCTTAAATATTGATAGCTTGAAGCTAACAACCTTGAAGAACTTCATTCTTGCTTGTAAAGTTAAATAGTAAAATCATTTAATCCTGTGCTACTGTAAAGAATCAGCAAATGGGACTCACATCTTGAAATACATTAAAAATTTCAATAATTCTGTTTCTGTTCTTACATAGCCACTTTCTCATTATAATCAACCCTGCTAAAATTACTTGCATAAAGAATAAAAAGATCTGACAGCTGGTTTGAGCAGTATTTGCCGTCAGGAGAAAGAAAGTGATAAAACTAACTTTCCTGTGAAGGCTGTCAGTATCGTATTTTCCTAAGGATGGTTCGTACACTTTCCTTATAATATACTTTTTCTTCCTTTTCTTTCTGAGTGCATTGCATATTATTCCTACATAAAATGAGGAATGTATTTATCAGAGACAATAAAGGTGCATTTTTCTATCTTACAGAAAACTTACAGTTTTTAATTATTTTAAAACTCTTGAACGTTTTCTGTGGAAATACGTTACTGGATCTTTTTTGTTGTTATAATGGCAAGAAAGTAAATTTAGGATTTTTTTCAAATTTCTTCCATGCATTTATATTAAACATCAGGAAACAAAACAAGTAAAATAATGTAAAAATCAGAAGCATACACACAAAGATTTCCCATGTTTCTGAGAATTGCTTTATTATTTAGCTCTAAACATACCAAACCACGGAGAGCTCAAAAGATTGTATTTTGATGTGTCTTTTGGTGCAATCGGATTCATTGCTAAAGCTGATGTTCTTGTGTCAGACTGGGTTAAAATCTTGGCTCTGTCACTTATTACTGGTGTAATCTTGAGTGAGTTATTTGGCATCTCTGATCTTCTAGTTTCTGAGTCTCTAAAATGAGAATAATAATACCTAGTAAGTAGAGTTTTGTTATGTGTAAATTAACACTCATGAAATTCTTAGAGCTCTATCTCATACATGTTATATTTTCAATAAATATCAAAAAATAATATGTCAGTTGGATCTCCCAAACGGATAGGAAGCCACTTTACGACAGTGATAAAAGGCATATCTGCTATTCTTGACATCGCCAAAAGATGCTCAATATTTCATGGAAACAATGATAATGGCAATAGCAGCAACATTGTTGCCTGGCCATATGTATGGAGACATCATTTGAAATCTTTAAAAAAGCATCAGCTGGGGCAGCACTTGTGACTCAAAGGAGTCGGGTGCTGGCTCCATATACCGGAGGTAGCAGGTTCAAATCCAGCCCCGGTCAAAAACTGCAAAAAAAAAGCATCAATCAAACTTTGTTTGAAGCCTTGAAGACATGATGTATGCATTCAGTTGGGAAAAAGCTAACAATTAATCCCAACAAAATGAACCAATGGGAAGTTATATATGTAATAAGGAAACAAATGAGAAAGGGATTCAAAGAGGGAGAGAAGAGCAAATACTAGAAAGTGGTTTGCGTTCTTGTAGCGGATGAATTAACTCAGAATAATCAAGGTCAATGTAAATTTCTCATTCAGGCACACAAATGAATGAGGAGGCACTGATCTTCATCACAAAGTATCATTTCCTGCAAAAAGCAGTGGCCTTTGACTCTCCTGTTATACACCATGTTATGACTTTGAAGAAGAAGGGCAAACTGTTTTCTTTTAAAGCTGTGCTTCTTTTGTTAAGCAAAAATGTGTTGACTTTTAATTGTCTTAGGGAACAAATTGTAAAGACATTTGAAAGCTCTGTTTTTAATTTTCTCACTTTTTTTTTTTAAAGAATTAAAAGAAATCTTAACCTAGTAATTTTTGGTTTGAGTAAATTGTTGGTGGCTACAGATGAACCATTTTCATGCCCAAAACATTCCATTATCATCATTCTTTCAAAAAATTTTTGAGCCCCTACCATGTAAGATTGAAAGTAGCAAAGATACAAAGAGGTGTGATTCAGTCTCTGGGAGTAAGGGGATGATAGAGATTTTACATGGGATGTAACGTATCACAGAGCAGAAAAGCAGTCTGGATGTTACAAACGGGACTTTTTATGAGTCACACGTACAAAACAAAAGCAGTACTAATATGTTCCATCCAAACGTTCTCCTTATAAAAGGTTTTCAAGAAGTATACACCTTTTGATAAATATATGTGTACCATTACCAGTCTACGACAGAGATGTGGTATCAAAAGATTATGAAGAGTAAAATGGAAATGTTTACGATTTCCGCTTTGCTGAGACGATGAATCCACACAGTAAAATTTTCAGGCCTGTGTTTTCATCCATGTTTGCAGCTAAACTAAAGTGCTCTCCAACATTATAGCCACAGGGATGGAATCCCTTTCAAATCCCCTAAAGTTAATCTGCAATGTCCAGCCTGGTTACTTGTTGAGCCAGAAGCACTTGCATGCACTGTGGAGGACATGAGATTCATGCAAAATAGCTCCTTAATGAAAATGACATTATCCAATAACACACGACATGATGTGAAATGGTTTATTCACGCATATGAAGAAGATTTAAGGAAAAAAGAGGGGTTTATGATATCTAGAAATAATGCACACATACACATATATATAAATAACATATGGGTATAAGTACATATATATATATATCTTGAGCTGTAAAGTATATATATATCGTATGAAGATTATATATGTGTACATATATATATCTTGAGCTATAAATTTGCCATATCAAACAATCCCACACTTGGACTGTCAAGCAAAATAGTATAAAATATTAGATCAGTAAATATAAATGTTATAAACCTACCTTTATATTTTATAAAATTACAAATTGACAAGAAAAGCAATGCATCGCAAAGTTTTTGCAATGATCTACAAATATAAGCAAATTCTTAGGCATCATGAGGAAATTAGAGACAATCAGACTATATTTCAATTACAGTTCTTTCTTCTCATCATGCCTTATTCCTCAAATCAAATTTCATGAATAATTTGGAAGTCTGATTTAATACAATTCTGATTTCTAACGTTTAGGAGACTAAAGTATGTCTGTTGTCTGGCCTGTGCTTTTCCCAGACTAATGTAACAAGGGTGCTTAACCATTTTTACTCATACTTTCTTGCTTTTCTTAATAGATTGCATTATGCACCATATTAGAAACAAAAGTTTGGGAAATGTCAAACCTTTTATTTCCTTGCAATCAGGTTGAAAGATTGGATATAAGTGAACTAAATAAAACTGGTTTTTAAATTATTTTTCACAGACTTCCTTTTGTAACTAATTCAACTATAAAGACATTCAAAGTAATATTATAATTTAAATAAAGTAGAAATGAATATTTCCTTCTTACATTAATGAGGGTGTAGGCAGCAAGCAGAAACCATTCTGGTTAATTTAGCACATATAAGTGAATATAAATTATTGTTAACTGGGAACTGAAGAGCTGAGAAGACACACTGGGGACAATCCTGAGGGTCAGTGAGTCGGTCTTTAGAGGGCAGCACCTCCCTGATGGAGGGGAGAACAGTGAAGGTTCAAAATTATTGCACCTTTGACCTTGGAGGAGGGGCCCCTGGAGTTGAAATTCAAACTTTTCAGACAGAGGACTGAGATGGTGTCTCCAAGATCAGAAGAAGTCCCCTGAGTGTCTGGCATGCAGGCGTCTGAGGAGCTCACACCAGGTCCTGTGTCCTTGAGAAGCTTCAAGCCTGGTTTGGTGAAAATGTGTATTGACAGTAAAATGCAAGATGGAGTCAGCTACCACTCACTGTAAGTGCGCACGTGGGAAGCATTTGGCCACAGCAAAGCCCTCCTGCTGCTGCGGGGGGTTCCTTCTACTGCCCCCCTTGGGGCAGGAGACCCCAAGAGGACGACAAGCTGGTAAAGCAGGAGTGTTGGCTGAGCCTCAGGTTCACAACTGCAATGTTTTTGAAGGACGATCCCAAAGCTGAAAGAGCAGAGGATATTATAGTCCAGAACTCAGATAAAATGCAAAAAGATTTTAAAAGACACAGACTACTACAGTTTGCACACACAGAAAGGAGACCTGATAAAACAACTAATCTGATTCTAAAACCAATATGGTAACCAGCATGCCCCCAAAGACAACATACATAGGGAATGTACCTTTATCTACATAATATTTATTACAAAATTTTACAAAGAGAGGTGACCACACGTAGCAAATATATCAGAACCTCTGTAAATTGACCATCCAAGGGGCTGTGACAAACTGGTCAACATAAGGAGCTAGGCCTTCTGTACTGATGCAAACCTGTGGTGCACATCTGGCCTCTGAAGATTAGATCAGTCTAAAGAGATGCTCAGTGTAGGGAGGTGGCCAACTATGGAGGTTCTACTGTGTTTTCCAAAATTTTGTCATGAATGTTTTGTAAATAAAGGTATATTTAGCTACAATTTCTCATTTTCCCCATATATGGTGGGTTTGGGGATTTCCTGTACAAGGAATTGCCAAAACAATTTGGAAAATAACAAAGTTGGAAGATTAAGAAAGATTGTTTTTAGATGTATTTTAAAGTTATGGTTACCCAGCACTTGCATCACAATTAACAAATAGATCAAGGAAACTACATGATGATTCCAGAAATAAATCAAATAGTAAACTGATATATGTTTTTTGACAAAAATGTAAAGGTACTCTAAGGAATAAATTATAGCATTTTCATTAAACATACGTTTACATGCAAACAAATAAAAAGAGAACTTTGATACTTTCTTTGCTCAAACAACAAAGAAATAATAATTTAAAATGTGTCATAGACCTAAATGTAAAATCCCAAATTATAAAGCCTTCATAGCCAAACATGGGATAAGTTAATTTTTGATCTTTTTTTTGGCCAGGCCTGGGTTTGAACCCACCACCTCCAGCATATGGGGCCAGCGCTCTACTCCTCGAGCCACTGGTGCCCCCCAATTTTTGATCTTTTGTTAGGCAAAGACACAGAACAAAAATATGGTTTTTTAAAGAAGTGCCTGAAATATTAACTATGTGAAACTGTATTCTTTTACTCTTCTGAAGAAAACGGTTTAGAGAAAGAAAAAAAAAAAATACGGAAATACACCATTTTAAATTATGTATCTGATAAAGGAATTTTATCCACAATATCTAAAGAACTTTTAAAATTCCACAATAAATAAATGACCAAACTGATTATAAGAGTGGAAAAAAAATATTTGACTGGTAAGTTCCCGAATAGACTTCATGAATGTTTTAAATATTGATAAAAATAGAAAAGGATGTATATATGACATTAAAGAAATGCATGTTAGATTCCAAAGAAAATGTGTAAAAAGAATATAAGTTGTATAAATTAGGTCAAATGAAAAATACTTTTTGAATCATGAAGTAAAGATCCTAATTTTTTTTTTTTTTTAGAGACAGTCTCACTTTATCGCCCTCGGTAGAATGCTATGGCATCGCAGCTCACAGCATCCTCCAACGAAGATCCTAAATATTTTTAATAAACAGAAAAATCACAACAGCATATATACCCTAAGAATTCAAAGAACTTTTTCCAGTTTGCAAGCCATCAGAGTGTATCTTATTTACATAAGATTAGCTTTCTGTGAACTTTCTAAAGTTATTCTTATGATGAGCCCATAGTTGTCTTTCAGGGAAAGGGAAAATTTCCTAACATGTCGCTCTCAAATTTTCTGAAAGATCACCTCCTCCATATGGTTGATTCGAATGCTCTAAGTTAATTTTTCTCAACTATTGTCTGTATATTTCTGAGTCAGAATCACATGCCTGCCTCAACTCCACATTTATGATTTTGACCTAGAATCCTAAAATCCTTCACTCTCCAGCAGCTGTTCATGTTGTTCCACACGGTTTCACAGCCACACACCTATGTTTGCTGATTGATTATCAACAATATATGTTGTGGATGTGTGTTATCTAGAGAAAAGGACTTACTGATTGAAAAAATCCTCTTCCATGTACACCTCCTAATTTTCTTTTTGAAATGATTCTTTGTAGTGGTAAATCAACTTGACCAAGAATGGTATTCCCAGAGATTATTATGTAATTTAGCATTGAAAGCTGGAATACTAGAGATAAATCAGGGTCTAGAAACTCATGACTGGACTCCAAAGGTCTTTGAACCTTAGTTAGTCTTTTTTAGCTGGAAAGTAAGTATCTACCCAAAGACAAACACTAGAATACTACAAAGCTCATGACAAAGAGAGTGAGACACAGAAGTGTGACTATATATTTCTTTATGATTTGGATTATTTTTATAATTTTTCCTATGCATTTTTGACCCTCATTTTCTTTTAACGAATACCTAAGATTTCGGAAAATTCTGCTCTTCAAAGAAAAAGAACACTGAAAACGCTGACTCTAAAGGATTAGTCCAGTCAACCCTTTGCAAGTAAAGCACTGAGTATTTCCTAATTAGAGTATTTTCTAGTAGGGTGATTTGCATAGGTGACTTAAAAACTTTTCTTATCAGAGGCACTGGGACTCCACAGATTCTAAGCTCTCATACCGTAACTACAGAGATGAAATTTTTGGGGCGAGCGACAGAGTCCCTGTGGAACCCTGCAGCACCCACACTGCAGATGGTTTTAGGTTTGGAAAGTATTATATGATAGGCACACTCAGCCTTCCTGTCTTCAATTGCTTTCCCCCAGGTCTCTTCTTCCACATTATCACTAGTTAGCTTTTAGAAAATGTAACATCATTTTACCAAATTTTAAAATATGACCACATTTTATAGGTATAATTGGCATGCTCAGAAACTGACATATGTAGAATGCACACTTTTATAATTTTTGACACAGGCATATGCCCATAAAATCTTTGGTGTAATGAAGATGGTGAACGCACAGATCGCCCTCAAATGTCCTTCCTCCTCTCATCTTCACAGGCAACCCTTGATCTGCTGTCACTGTCAATCAGTTTGTGTATGTGTCAGGAGTGCCACATAAATCACTTGCACTCAGTAGAAATTGCACAATGGAATATGTATTCATTTCAGTCTGGACTCTTTCAGTTATCACAAACAACAATAATTCATTCAATAATAATTCATGTTAATATGTCTATTAGTGGTTCATTTCTTTGTATTTTTCAGTAGATTCCATTGTATAGGTATAAATGTGCTGTGATTTCTTTATTTACTTACCTGCTTATTTTTTCTTTTCTCAATTCTGACTAACAGAAATCTGTTATAAACTATTTTTCCAGCCTTTGTGTAAATATATATTATTTTCTATTGTGTCAGATACCTGGAAGGACTGCATTACATGATAGACTTACTATTTTAAAAACTGCCACACTGTTTTATATACCACTGTGTAAACAATGCGTTACATAAATAATTGTGCAATGTGTATTCCCACAAGAAATGTTTGAGAGTTCCAATTCTGCCAGACATTCAGCAAAGCTTAGTATCCTCCACCATCAGTTCCTTCCATTCTAATAGGTACACAGTGGCATCTATTCGTGGATTTAATTTTAGTTTCCTTAATGATTAATGATATCAAGCATTTTGCACATGCTCGGTTGGATATGTATTCATTTGTCTTAAATTTGCAATGTCATATATATTCATACAATACGTGTTTTATTTTTCACATGAAGATAGTGCCAGACTGAATTATATGATTTTTTTTGTACACTCTGGCAGTAATGCATCTGAAAAAGAAGAAACCAGGGTGAACACAAGTGCTGCGTTCCTTTCCCAACTCCACCCATTTGCCCCCAAACCCATGGCATACATGATCAGTTACCTCCTCTGTCACACTGTAACCAGCCTGTCACTCCAAAGCTCAGCTGCCCACTGCAACTCTGCAGGGACATTCATACCCTGCCTGGTCAATCACAGGGAATCATGCAGTCCACAAAATAGTGTCCCTTCTATCTGTCAAAAGATCCAGAAAAACCAGGACTACACATCTTAGAAAAGGCTCCTGTGAAGGTCAAAATCATTAAAAATCTGTATCACTGTCTTTTTATTACACTCCTTTTTGAACATGGAAAGCCAAGTGGCTCCAAAAGGAACAAAAGCTTTCTGCTCTCTCCCAGACCGTGTCATATTCAGGAGTGGACAAAAATGCTTCACTTTTTTTCCTGAGTTTTTAGGAATAAATTTGCAGATAAGTAGCACAACTCCTCCACCCCTGTCAAATAAAAATCACTTTTAAAAATAGTACCTAATATTATATGTATCTCTTAAGTGAAACAATTACTGACAAAGGCAGACACCTGATGTTGTCACTTGTCTGAATAGCATCATTTAAAGACTAGTCGCATTCGTATGTAGATAATTGAAATGAAAATTATGTCAAGTATGCATTTTCCAGATAGACAAACTTCATGAATAAAGTTTTAAAACCTGATGAAAGACAGTATAGTTACAGCTGGGGGGCTAGGGGGGTGTTTAAAAATAAAGCATCATTAAAATGGTTAAGCTCTAAAATTGCCTAAGCCTAAGAGCTGGAGGTTGCTGTAAGCTGTGATCTCACAGCACTCTACCAAGGGCGATAAAGTGAGTCTCTCTCTCTCTAAAAAAAAAAGGAGAAGATTGACAAATGCCTAGCAAACATATGAAAAAATGCTCATTGTCCCTAATTATTAGAGAAATGCAAATCAAAACCACCCTAAGATATGTTAATAACTATTTTATCATTTTCTTCTTAATAGTGTGTCTCAGTTGTGATTTAGAATATGTAAATCCCAAAGAAAGTCACCACTCCCAAGTTTTGCCATTTATATTTGCAGGTTTATTGTAAAAATCTACAGTTTAAAAAGTTCCCTTTTTAAAAAAAAAGTTCCCTATAATAGACTGTATAGCATACTATGACCACTTTTCTTCATTAGGTATTTTAATTTTAGGTAACTTTTTCAGGAGAAAACAATTTGAATGAAGTTAAGTTAGTAAAATAATAAATTTCAGCTCAAAAATATTATGTTACTTGATGTTATAATCTGTAAGTGTCTAACCTTTTGGGAACACAGTGCAGTGTACTGGATATCTGATTAGTACTCTGGTCCTTCTCAACAAGAAAAATCCGTATTTCTCATACACTGAACGTTAACATAATTCGGGGATGTTCACAGAATGCTGAGTTTGAGCAACCTAGGGTAACCAGCTCCAGGACTGCAATACCCAGGCATGAAAGTTATGCCCTGCAAATGTGGTGTTAGGAAGGCAGACTCATTAGGACGAAAATCCAGCCAGTACTCAGTTCCCCAACATTTACAAGAGGGAAAATTCTTATTATAAAAACAATCTCCGGCAGTGCCTATGGCTCAAAGGAGTAGGGCACCGGCCCCATATGCCAGAGGTGGCGAGTTCAAACCCAGCTTCGGCTGAAAACTGCAATAAATAAATAAATAAATAAATAAATAAATAAATAAATAAATAAAACAATCTCTGATTCACACAATGATGAGAATTCATAGCTACCTCTATAAGATTATTAAAGGGTGAAGTTGTTTCCATTTACTCATAGTTTAGAATTAAACCTTCATCCAGATACAATTTAAAGTAACATAAACTTCCAAGCCAGTCAAAAAAGCCATGACGTTCCTGAGAATCAGTCTGCGTTTGTTTTGGCTCTTGATTCCAGCTGAGAACCCAGAGTAAACTAATTGGTGTGTGCTAATTCAGCATCAAGGTAACTTAAAATCATATATCCTTTGGGAAACCTGTATTTCTTCCTTGTGATATTTAAGATAATTCTTATTTATTTGAAAATGTATTTGTGTATTTTTTAATCTAGACCCAGATTTCTCCACATCTTGAATAACCCTAGACAATAAGATTTTTCAACCTATGCAATCAGTGTATTTATTATGCAATCAATTCAGAAACATTGAAATTACCCTCTGTATTTCTCTCCTTAAAATTATGGTAATTAGATTTGAAATATTGAAGTGTACAGGCTAAGTTTGCTCATTTTTACATAAATAAATTTTACCCAGTTCCATGAGACTAGGTCCATGAGATACTGGGTAATGAAAATGGAATATAAAATAATTACCACTTGGAAAGTTTTACTTTCATGCTACAGAATATAATTGTCCAGAAATATAATTCTCATGCTACTGATATCAAGAGCTGCAGTACAACCCAGAAATGTTTAAGAAACCTTTTTTTCTCTTTGTGTCAAAAATACTATGTAGCTTATGACTGTGCGTGGAAAAAAAACCCAGAGAATGAGTTTGTGCCCTAATGTGTGTTAAACGTATGTCACAAATGGAAAACAGATAGAAGAAGTGAAGAATAGATTCTAATTCAAAAGAATTTGTATCTTGGATACATGGGATGGTATTAGAAATGGCACCAATAGCAATAATCAGCATATTGCCTATTTTGATACAGACATTGTGCTGCGTAATCTTGGGTCAGATAATAACATAGAAGGGTTGACATTCCTTTGCTTTTTTCGCTCTTTCCGCTGACATGATCTTCCCAGCCTCAAGTGACTTCAAAGTTCTATACTCAGTCTTCTATTTATAAATCACTCTTTAGTAAATATGTGTAGATTTGGCTACCTGGCATCTATTAATTCCATCATCGTAAACATTTTCTGAGAACGTTCCTCCCACTCTGTCCCTCTCTGTTACTTGGGAGGTTCTCTAGTCCCACCTTCAGGAACAGAGCAGGTGCCCTGTTTTCATTCTGGCCACATCTGTTTGGAAAGGCACATGGCCCTGTTTCAGCGAGTTCAACTCACGCACTATGAACATTCATTTATATATTTTTTTAAATTTAAACATTTAACTTAACACTTAATAATTCACCAATGAAGTAAATTATTCACCAAAGAGACTATATTTGGTAAGTGTGCTTCCAAATTTTCCTTTCTAAACACTATTCTGAAAACATATCAGGCATTTTAAATCATTTATGTCTTTGAAGAGAGAAGCAGAGGGAAATTGTAAGTTGGTCTGAATATACACAGTTTTTATGGTGATTGCAGTAACATCCCCAGTTTGTTCCTTGCATCTTCATTGACGGAGCTGGAACATGTTAATCACTTCAGAAAAAAAAAAAATAGCAAAATTGTGTTGGTTTATGATGACAGAAATGTATTCACTTTGTTTTGAAGGCCACAAATCCAAAATCAGTTTTATTGGGCTGGAATTGAGTTTCTGGCAGGGCTGCAGTCCTTTCTGGAGATCAAAGGGACTAAATCTGCTTCCCTGATTCTTGAGGGTTCTGTCTGCATCCCTTGGCTTATGGCCAGACCACTCCAATCTCTACCTCATGTCTCATTGCTCTCTCCTCTTATGGTTAAGATCTCCTGCTCCCTCTCTGTTATATGGAATTTATGAATACATTTGGGGCCTATTCAGATAATCCAAGATAATTTCTTATCTCAAGATTGTTAACACTATCACATATGTAAAATATTTCCCACTTAATGTAATATTCACGGGCCCCAGGGATTAGTATGTGAGCATCTCTTAGAGTACATTTTTCGGCCTACCATGGCCTCATTATCTCTTTATCTCATTGCTGACCTTAGGCTTTCAAATATTCACCATTTTTATGCTATTTCCTGTATCTCCTTATTGAATATCTTTATAATTAGGAAGTTTCCTTGTATACCCAGTCTACAAAACTGTTTTGTGAATGGGTTTTGATTATTTGTAATTATTTCTCCCATTTAGTTAGATAATCACATGATTTTTCTCTTTTAATCTATTTTTATGATGAATAGAGTTAAGTAGGGACCAGGAAGAAGGAGAAACAGGTGCAGAGGCAAAGAAATGAGGGAGATTCGGTAGAGGTACTGTTGATGGCCAATTAGAGGAAGATTTAAAAACCCACAAACCTGAGACATGGCCAACCACAGGAATAAAGACCTGAGGCGTGGGCTTGGAGGAGCTGGCAGAGACTTCTAGTGACCTAACCTTATTAGTGTGGTGAAAGTCATGCCCACCTGCACCATGACAGTTTATAAATGCCATGGCAACCATGGGAAGTGATCATACAAAACTTAAGCAGAGGAGGGCCCAGTTCCAAGAATTCTTCACCTCCTTTCCAAGATAAACCATGAATATTCAGCCCATTTACCGTACCAGAAAATGTAGGTATAAAAGTAGAAATGTGTTAGAAACCTAGGGTCTTCTCCATTCCCGAGGACATTCTTGGCTCAATAAATCTTCATGTTTGGCAGAGTCATTCACTCCATCAACTCGGTAGTAGTAACCACTCTTCCCTAAAGGGAACCAAAACCAGGGCACATGACCTCAAACCACACATTAGCACCGACTGATTTTCAAAACTTAAACCTCCATAGTGTTTTAGGAATAAATACCAATGAGTCATGATGTATTTCTTTTATATGTTTATAGACTTGACTTGCTAATACTTTATATAGAGGTTTTAATTTTTGATAAATGTAAAAAGTTTATTTAAAAAAAGTCTTCCTTAGAAGGTCTGTATGTTTTTTCTATCAAGATTTTGCCATTCGTATTAAAAGAATTAAGAAGTGATTCCACTTATTTTCTCAAATATCGATGAGATCTCACCTGTCAACCAACATGACAAGTTTTCTCTGTAAAAGATATCATGATGAAGTTAGCATTAATGATAAGTAAATTTCTTCTTTCCAAAGAAGATAGACAAATGGCTGATAAACATATGAAAAAATATCCAGCACTATTAATCTTCAATGAAAACAGATGAAAGCTACAATGAGGTATCACTGTACCCCTATCAGAATGGTCAGTATCAAAATATAAAAACAATACATTTTGGCACGGATGCAATGAAAAAATTATTTTACCTTGTTATACACTGTTGGTAGAAATGTAAACTAGTACAACCTTTACTCACAACAGAATGATGATTTCCCAAACACTAAAACTAGACCTAACATTGGATTCAATATTCCTACTTGGGTATTTACCCAATGGAAATTAAGGCATTATATCAAAAAGACAGCTGTACTTGAAAGTTTATCACAAAACAACTGATAATCGCAAAAGTATGAATCAACCTAAGTGCCCATCACTTACAATCTCTTTCACACTGATGTTTCCCCTCTTCCTACTTATAGCACTTTACCTCTGAGGAGCCTAGTATGGATAATGACAATGTAGTACACACAGACACACACAACACACACCATGGCATACTGCTCAGTCATAAAAAGGAATGAAATAATGTCTTTTGTTGCAACATGGATGAAACAGAAGAATATCATACTAAACAAAGTATCTCAGAATGGTAAAAAAGTACCACACATTCTCACTAGTAAGTGGGAGCCAAATGATGGGTACACGTGGCCATATAGTGGCAGAGAAGACACTAGGAACTGAAGATGGGGGATGATGGGAAAAGCACATCTATGGGGTGACAGGTGCACTAAACACACTATACAATTAATCCATAAAACAAAAATATTTGTACCTCCTTAATATCTTGAAACAAAAATAAAATAGAAAATTTCAGTCGCTTGGATAAGTAGACTAACATCACACCTATGCCTCAGGTGTGGCTGTAGTGTCAGAGGTCCAGGCCCTACACCTAACAGATGAATCTCTTGCACAGATAACAGATCATGCATTTTGAATTGGTCAATATAATTCTTCCATCTTCCTGCTACTACTTAATACTACATGTCCTAAACAGAAGATGAAAGGAAAGGAGATGAAATGGATATACTCTACTCCTGAGAGGTGAGGGGCTGTAATCAGGGGAAAGGAAGAACTTCAATGGTAAAAGGGATTATAATTATTACTGCACGTCACCTGGTGAGTGTTAAAGAAAGAAAGGCAGAAAACAGAGCCATGATTACTGAGAGAGAACGTAGCTCAGACCTGTGCAATCACTACAGATCCAAAACCAGATTGTTTGTAAAAACATAGACAACCTGTTCATAGGTTAAAAGGGCAAAAATCTTCTTAGACTTGCAAAATAACAGCTACTAAGATGTGAAATGATGCTTCTTGAAAAGCAATTGTTAAAACATACATAAGAAATTAATCAAAACTAATCTCTCTGCAATCCCATTTTCTAACACTAACTTATCTCATCGTTCATGCACAAAACAGGTATTTATTAGGCAGAAAATTATTAACTATGGGTCAAGGTTATAGACAGTCCTGATGATTTTCTGGATAATAGAGTCAGGAAAAAAGTCTAAAACTAACTTATAAGTAGCTCCATTATACAAATTCTGACGTGTAAACAGTGAAAAAGTTTCATCCAGACTTAAAGTACAATAGATAAGCAGACAAAAGAATAGTAATAACATACTGATGTAGAATAGATAGATAAAGTGTAATAAATGCATATAAATCTTATATTTTTAATAAATTGTGTGAAATTGGAAAGATATTTGAGTGTGTACAAACATACTACTTTGCTCCAGTTGGAAATGGAAAGTTCATTCCATTACATTGTAGTCATCAATATGGAACGCTGACCTTGAAACTGTATTTGTATAATCGCTCTCTCTACTACAGTCGATGAATTATCCAGACATTTGTCTCAAGTCCTGCTCTCTACTTTCTCACTAGATTCAAATTTGCCTTATGTATTCAAATGCTTTTTACCTTCTTGAGTCAGTGGGTTTATGGTTTCTATTCAATTTGAAATGCCTTTATTCATTATTTCTTTAAAAATTTTTAGTTTTCCCTCTTTCTCTTCTCTTTGGGTACTCTACAAATTTATCTGGCAGCATGGAATTACTCCACAGTTCATGGTGAACTTTTTTGCAGTCTTTTGTTTTTTTCTCTTTTGCTTCAGTTGAATAATTTATTTTTTATTGTCTTTATTATTAAATTATTATTAAATAGCTGGGTACAATAGTGCAATCAAGGGGTACCATGTGCTGGTTTCATATACAATCTTAACTATTTTCATCAAATGGATTAACATAGCCTTCCTGGCATCTTCTCAGTTATTATATGAAGACATTTGTATTCTGCATTTAGTAAAGGTTCACCGGTACCCTTCTAAGATGCATCATAGGTGTGGCCCCACCAATTACCCTCCCTCCACCTCAGCCTCGCCCCACCCCTCCCTACTCCCCTATCCCCATATTCTTGTGTTATAGTTGGGTTATACCCTTCATAAAACAGCTATAAATTAGCTTCATAGTAGGGCTGAGTACAATGGATACTTTTTCTTCCATTCTTGAGATATTTTGCTAAGAAGAATATGTTCCAGCTCCATCCATGTAAACATGAAAGAGGTAAAGTCTCCATCTTTCTTTAAGGCTGTGTAATATTCCATGCTATGCATGTACCACAATTTATTAATCCATTCATGGATCGATGGGCACTTAGGTTTCTTCCATGACTTAGCAATTATGAATCGGGCTGCAATGAACATTCTGGTACAGATGTCTTTGTTATAATGTGATTTTGGTCTTCTGGGTATATACCTAGCAAAGGAATTATAGGATCAAATGGCAGGTCAATTTTTAGATCTCTAAGTATTCTCCAAACATCTTTCCAAAAGGAACGTATTAGTGTGCATTCCCACCAGCAGTGTAGAAGTGTTCCCTCGTCTCCACATCCACGCCAACATCTCTGGTTTTGGGATTTTGTTATGTGGGCTAATCTTACTGGAGTTAGATGATATCTCAAAGTAGTTTTGATTTGCATTTCTCTGATGATTAAGGATGGGGAGCATTTTTTCATGTGTTGTAGGCTTTGTGCCTGTCTTCTTTAGAGAAGTCTCTCTTCAAGTCTTTTGCCCACACTGAGATGGGATCACTTGTTCTTTTCTTGCTAATATGTTTGAGTTCTCTGTGGATTCTGGTTATTAAACCTTTGTTGGAGGCATAACCTGCCTTTTTCACATACATGAACCTTTTCATCTGCTCTGTTGACTCTGCTTTGATAATGCCATCTACTGTGATTTTTTATCTTGGGGATTAACAATTTTATGGCTTAAATTTCCA
>CAUYON010161500.1:0-27233 GCA_963573935.1 Arctocebus calabarensis | reverse complement strand
TAAGATCCTAGCAAACAGAATTCAGCAATTCATCAAACAAATTATACATCATGACCAAGTTGGCTTTATCCCAGGATCTCAAGACTGGTTCAATGTATGTAAATCGAACAATGTAATCCAACACATAAACAAATTAAAAAATAAAGACCACATAATTCTCTCAATTGATACAGAAAAAACCTTTGACAATATCCAACATCCCTTCATGATCAGAACACTAAAGAAAATGGGAATAGAGGGGACATTTATTAAATTGATAGAGGCCATCTACAGTAAACCCACAGCCAATATTGTATTGAATGGCGTTAAATTGAAATCATTCCCACTTAGATCAGGAATCAGGCAAGGTTGCCCATTGTCTCCATTGCTCTTTAACATTGTAATGGAAGTTTTAGCCCTTGCAATTAGGGAAGAAAAGGCAATCAAAGGTATCCGCATAGGATCAGAAGAGATCAAACCTTCACTCTTCGCAGACGATATGATTGTATATCTGGAAAACACCAGGGTTTCTACTGTGAAGCTCTTAGAAGTGATCAAGGAATACAGCAAGGTATCAGGTGACAAAATCAACACTCATAAATCAGTAGCCTTTATATACACTAATAACAACCAAGCCGAAAAACTAGTCAAAGATTCCATTCCTTTTACAATAGCGCCAAAGAAGATGAAATTTTAAAATTTTTAAAATAAATTTAAAATTTATTAAAAATTTTTTTTAATAATTTTTTTTTATAGAGACAGTTTTACTTTATGGCCCTCGGTAGAGTGCCGTGGCGTCACACAGCTCACAGCAACCTCCAACTCCTGGGCTTAGGCGATTCTCTGGCCTCAGCCTCCGGAGGAACTGGGACTACAGGCGCCCACCACAATGCCCGGCTATTTTTCTGTTTTGCAGTTTGGCCAAGGCTGGGTTTGAACCTGCCACCTTTGGTATGTGGGACTGGTGCCCTACTTGATGAGCCACCGACCTCACCCAATAAAATTCTTTTTTTAAATAAAATGAAATATTACTTTGGTTTATGACCAGTAAAGTAAAATAAGTATATTTAAGTCTACAGTGATTTAAATAAATGATTAAATAAATGAAGGAGAACAGGCAATCTGATTAGAAGAATTCCCAATAATTTATGTTAAGTACCCCTCCTTCATAGAAGAGGAGCATAAGGCCCCATTCCTTAAGTGTGGGTTCTACACAATGCTTTTCTTTCAGAGAGTACAGTGGAATGGGGGAAAGGACAGTCTAACTCCACAGTAGAGAAACCTGAAGGGGCCACATGTGGTGGCTCACGCCTGTAATCCCAGCACTTGGGAGGCCAAAGCAGGCAGATTGCCTGAGCTCACATGTTCGAGACCAGTCTTAGCCAGAGTGAGACCCCGGCTCTAAAAATAGCCGGGTGTTGTGGCGGGCGCCTGTAGTCCCCAGCTACTCAGGAGGCTGAGGCAAGAGAATTGCTTGAACCCAGGAGTTTGAGATTGCTGTGAGCTGTAATGCCACAGCACTCTACCAAGAGTGAGAGTGAGACTCTGTCTCAAAAAAAAAAGAAAAAGAAAAAAGAAAAAAAGAAACCTGAAGAACACTACCTCAATCAGGAGATAAGACTATCCTTAACAGTGATAGAATGTTGATATTATGTACTTTTGATATAATGTGATACAAATTATACCTGTGTGGTCTCCTGTTGAACATTTCACAATGCCTCAGAAGGAGGAGGATTATTGACTTTGGGTGATCCCAGATCACCAAGCCATTACAATGATGATGGCTGGATCTTGAGAGCAGATGAAGACTACTTGGTAGGTAGTGCCTATAGTGTGGATATGTGGACAGGATGGAGCAGGACACAGTGAGATTTCATCATGCCACTCAGGATGTGCAATTTAAAACTTATGAATTACTTCTAGAATTTTCCGTTTAATATTTTTGGACTGCAATTGACTGCAGATAACTGAAACTATGGGAAGCAAAACTATGGCTAAGGGGACTACTGTACTGAAAAAGAGGAAATTGGTTACATGATGGTCTGAAATACGCAGGAAGCTGCTGCACCACCTCCCAGGGAAGGAGGCAGTGTTAACTTTTACTGCTGGTGCCGAGAGGGAGTGAGAGAGATACAAGGGTTTCTTCCTTCCTCTTGTCCTTTGGAATCCCACTTCCATTCAGAAGCCCAGGAAACCCGGCCTGCAGGGAGTCTGACTTTTTGGAATATAGTCCAAGAGAAGGAAAGATGGGGAATGAATCAAGATCAATCAGGTTTACACAATAAGCTTCATGTACAATTAAGTCTGGGCAGAACCAGCAGATTGATGAGGTATTTTTATTTGGAATTTTCCAAACCTTTTTTATTAGCACTTTCTGTGGTAAACATGAGTGCTCATTCCCATTTTATAATTGGAAGGTTAAAATATGAAGAGCTGTTTGTATGAGATCTCAAAGCATGTCAACCACAGAGCTGGAGAGAGGAAAAGTATCTGTTTTATTTGTAGCACTATTTTCTGTTGTTTCATCTTTTCTCCATGTTAACTGTGCAGTGGGTCACTGACACGGTTGAAACAGACACAGGGTGTATAGTATCTTGTCCAGTAAAACTATTCTTCTGCCAAACTTAACTTTGGAAGAGAGTGGTTTGACTGTGTCCTGCAAAGTCAAGATTTGCTCTGAACAAAGCTATAGGTCCACACATTCTAGCAGAGAAAACAAATAAAAAATAGAAACAGAAGAGCCAATATGTTATAGTTTCTGTTGATGTTCAGTCACTTTAGAGGCAGGCATCCAAGACTCAAAAGGAAACATGCCACAAATAATCGGGCAGAAAAATGAAATGTACATTTAGCAACTTTTGAGACTATATCTTATCTTACTGCTATTCTTAAAGCATTTTCTAGGGTATTTCTATCACTAAAAGTACCCTAGAAATTGAGTAGACCACAGAGAACACAAAAGTTTCTCACTCTATGTCTCGTGTTACTAATCAATTGGATTCTGGCTGTCCCAGTGATACTCCGGGAATCCTGTGAAAATTCAGAAGGTCCTTTAGTTTGGATTGGAAGAGCAGGTCTCAGACTACTACTCTCATCTGCAGCCTGCTGCCTCTGCTCTCCTTCAGACTCAGGAGAGCAGCACAAAGGAGAATTTTATTGTTCCAAGGACACTGCAATACTATAAATTCATGGTCCAGCTTTGGAAGGCTATTAGTGACCTACTGATGCTTACCACAGGCTGTGTTCTTACACTGACTGTATAGAACGAGGAGGCAGAGTAAATCTACCCTCTGTACACCCCAACCCAGGCCCCATGCCTGGTCTGTATCGTGAATGGGGGAACATGGAGTTAAAAAAGAAAAAAACGAAAGGCTAATAGCTTCCTGGAGTGCTAAACCAGGGACTGGGGAGTAATGGTGGTAAGAAACTAACCTCTATGAAGACAGAAATACTTCCTATTTTCTCTTTGTCAATTAATATGTATCTATTTCTGAAAGAACTTTAAATTAACAGTGATGATAGCAAGGTTGTAGGATACAAGGTTAACATACAAGAGCCAACTGCTTACCTATATACCAGCAATGAATGAGGGAAATTTGAATTAAAACACAATACCATTTACATTTGCATCCCCAAAATGAAATACTTAAGTATAAATCTAACAAAATGTACAAGATCTATATGAGAAAAATTATAAAACTTGGATAAAATAAATCAAAGAACTAAGTAAATGGAGAAATATTCCATTCTCATAGATAGCAAAAGTCAATTTTTTTATACTGATTATCATCAGCGTGTAAAACTCAATGTTTTCAAGATGTCCCTTCCTCCAAACTCGATCTATAGAGTCCATGCAATCCCAATCAGAATCTTAGAAAGTCATTTTGTGGATATTGGCAAACTGATTCTAAAGTTTATACAGAGAGGGAAGAGACCCAAAATAGCCACATAAGATTGAAGAAAAAGAATAAAGTTGGATAACTGACACTACCAGACTTTAAGATTTACTATAAAGCTACAATAATCAAAACAGTATAGTATTGGTGAAAGAACAAATAGATCAATGGAATAGAAAATAGAAACCCAGAAATAGACACAGACATGTAAACACAGTCAAGTCATCTCTGACAGAGAAGGAAAGGCAATACAATGAAAGAAGCTATCTTTTCAACAAATGATGCTGGAACAGCCAAATAGCCACATGCCAAAAATGAATATAGACACACTCCTTACACTCTTCACTAAAATTAACTTAAAATGGATCACAGGTCTACATGTAAAATGCATAACTAAAAAACTCCTAGAAGGTAACATAGGAGAAAATGTGGATAATCTTAGGTTTGGCGATGACTTTGTAAGTATGACACCAAAGGCACTATCCCTGAAACAAAGAACTGAGAAGCTAGTCTTCATTAAAGTTACAATTCTCTGCTTTGTGAAAGACAGTTTCAAAAGAACAAGAAAATATTTGCATAAGACATATCTGATAAAGGACTGATATCCAAAGCATACAAATAATTCTTACGATTCAACATTAAGAAAACATCAATTAAAAATTGGGCTAAAGACCCTTCACCTCACCAGTGAAGATAACAGAGACAGCAAATAAGTATATGAAAAGATGAAGAATATAGTTGTGATGGATGTGTTAATCAGTTCAATGTAAGTATTCCACATTGTATATCAAATCAGTATGCTGAACCCCATAAATGCATCAATGTACACTATTGTGATTTAATAAAAACCAAATAATAAAAAGAAAAAAAAGAAAAGATGCTCCACACCATACATCATCAGGGAAAAGCAAATTAAAACAACAATGAAATACCACTAGGCACCTATTAGAACAAGCAAAATCCAGGACACTGACCACACCAAATGCTAACAAGGGCGTGGAGCGACACCAACTCTCACTCACTGCCAGGGAGAATGCAAAATAGTACCGCCACTTTGGAAGACAGTTTGGCAGCGTCTTACAAAATTAAATGCAATCTATGATCCAGCAGCAATCATGCTTTTTGGTACTTACCCAAAGGAAGTAAAAACTTGTGGTCCACACAAAAACTGGCCATGGATGTTTATTGCAGCTTTATTCCTAATTGCCAAAACCTGGAAGCAACTAAGATGTCCTTAGTAGATGAATGGATAAATAAACTGTGGTACACTTAGACAATGGAATAACACCCAGCACTAAAAAGAAATAAGCTATCAAGCCCTGAAAAAGACATAGAAGATATTTAAATGCACATTAAGTGAAATAGACAAATCTGAAAAGGCTACATACTTTATGATTCCAACTATATGGCAATCTAAAAAAAGTTATACTATGGAGACAGTTAAAAGATCAGTGGTTTTCATGGGTTAGAGGGAGGGAGGGATGAATAGGCAAAGTACAAAGGATGTTTAAGGCAGTGAAAATACTCTGTGTGATACTATAATGGTAGAAACACATCATTTTACATCTTCCCCAAATGATAGACTGTCCAACACCAAGGGAGAACCCCAATGTAAACAGACTTCGGGTGCAAATAATGAGTCAATATAGGTCCATCACTTGTAAAAAGTGTACTTTTGGGGGTGGCATCTGTGGCTCAGTGGGTAGGGCACCGGCCCCATGTACCAAGGGTGGCAGGTTTGAACTCAGCCCCAGCCAAACTGCAACAAAAAAATAGCCGGGCGTTGTGGCGGGCGCTGTAGTCCCAGCTACTCGGGAGGCTGAGGCAAAAGAATCGAATCGCCTGAGCCCAATGAGTTGGAGATTGCTGTGAACTGTGACTCCAAGGCACTCTACCAAGGGTTAATAAGTGAGACTGTCTCAAAAAAAAAAAAAAAAAAAAGAAAGTATACTTTTTGGTGGAGGCTGCTGATAATGTGGGAAGCTACATGTATGTATAGAGGCAGGAGCTACATGGGAAATCCCTGTACCTTCCTCTCAATTTTGTAATGAACCTAAAATTAAAGAATTCCTTAAAGAATTAAGTTTTTATTTTAAAAAATGAAATTGTGGCTCAAAGGAATAGGGCACCAGCCCTATATACCAGAGGTGGGGGGTTCAAACCCAGCCCCAGCCAAAAACTGCAAAAAAAAAAAAAGAAATTACAGCAGTGTTCCAACTTCAAATGGTAATGCCGATCTAATATAATTAGAGCACTACTACTCCAAATTTAGTCTTCTCAGAATACTCAGAACATAAAATTCAGGGAGAAAATGATGACAAGGTTTATGCTTCTCAAGATATTTTTCAGTTTAACTTCAGAACCACTAAACCAGTGGTTCTCAACCTTTCTAATGCCATAAGCCTTTAATACAATTCCTGTGGGTAGTGACAGGTTGAGAACTGCTGTACTAAACACTAGTGCAAATTCTATAGGACTTTGGCTCCACAGATGTAGGTAAGTAACAATCCTGCTGAGTGCAAGAATTCATTCAAATTAAATTAAAGTAAAGCACCCAGGTTTTCCATCTTATTATGTACAGATATAGATTAATTTTATTTAATATAGCCAACAGTAATTTTTTATGTTTATCAATGTCATTCTTCCTGTTTTTATAAAATTCATCTAGTTGCAATAAACTGCTTTAACAAGTGATTGTTAAACTGAACAATTAAACTGAAACTGAAAGTAAACTTCCTTTGAATTTAAAATAAAAGCTTTATTAATAAAAGTCCTTTGAAAAGATATAAAAATCACCACTGCTTCATTATCTTCTTTTTCTGGGGAACTTCCTAAAATGAATAACAGCCTGACTTGCATTTGCAAACAGGAAACTCTGCAAGCTATACCAAGAGCAATGCTTAGGTATTAGGCCAGTTGCTTAAAAATATTTTAGAACATGCATTACTTCAGCATTGCAATATTGGCTAAAGGAGCTTTAATATGCAAGACAGGATGTAAGATGCTTAGCTGATCCAAATGCCAGTCTATGGATTTGAAAGACTAAAGATCACATCACCAGAAGGTTGACAGAAGTGACACTTTGCAAAGTGCCAATGATTTATGCCAATGTCTTGCTTGATGATACTGTTATAGACAGCACTGTCATTAAAAAGCCCCTGCTGACTTCCTTCCACATTTATGGTGCACAAATTATAGGTGAACCCAAAGATCGAACCCTCCCTGCCTTTTGGATTTCAATGATCATGTTACTTCTCATTTAGATTAGTTATTGCATGTACCTTTCTTCTTTCTACCTGTTTCTTATTTTCTCTATAAACAGCAATGAGAAGGTAAGGAATAAAATTTATCCTGCTAAAAAAAATTAAAAGTTATAAACACATTCTCAGAGAGCTTCTACAACCATGAACTAGAAGGAAATCTGCTCTTATTATGAAAAACAACAATAAAAACAAAAACTTCCAAACACAGGTTTTAAAGAACATTATTGAAAGCAAAGCTCTGGAGTAAACTGTCAGGATTACTACAGATTATCTTTTCTTCAGTGTGTAGTACCTGAGCATTTCCAAAACTACTCCTAAAACAGCAAAGAAAATATGGGTTTATCCTCTGAAATGCTTAATTTAAAATTTTTTTCTGCTAAACTTCTGCCTCAAATATACAAATGTGTTAGAGTTTTAGAAATACAGCTGTTCCCTTACTTGAGGGGGATATGTTCCAAGATCCCTCTATCTCTAGATGCCTGAAACCAGAGTACCAAGCCCTACACATACTATGTTTTTTCCTGTATATATGTATCTATGTATCATAAACCTATAATAAAGTTTAGTTTATACATTAGGCACAGTAAGAGATTAACAACAATAAATAATAATAAAATAGAATAATTATAACCAACATCACTACTCCTGCACTTTGGGGCCATTATGTACTAAACCAAGAGTTCCCCCAACACAAGTCCTGCAATACAACATGAACGGGCAGGTAATAGATACTGGTGGACCAGCTGAACAAAGGACTGGATGGAGCAGGAATGGCGCCAGATTTCATCAGCTACTTAGAACAGCATGCAAACTAAAACTAAAGAACTATTTATTTCTGAAAGTTTTCCATTTAATATTTTCTGACCTCAGTTGACTTCAGGTAATTCAAACCATAGAAAATAAAACTGTGGATAAGAGGAGACTACTGTCCCCTGAAGGCAATTTTTAAATGGTATTTTCTAATATTTATTTACAGAGATCATTTTATCTTATACCTAGAAAAAAAAATACTCCAACTTTTATGAACTGTCCTTAATTTACTAAAGTGAAGCTGGGAGGAAAGGAACTATTGTTTCTTTTTAACGAGTATTACAATGGCCATCAGCTGTTTTTCTGAAAAAAATCTCAGACAAGCCCCAAAACATTTATATGTGCTTCCTTTGTTTGAAATGACTACTTTTCATTTCTTTGTATCTTTATCTAACAGGAAAGTAGGTGACTTTGAAAACACAGTATGAAAAGAGACTGGCCCAGAAGATTTCATTGCAACTCTATTTCTATTTAGACTTTCTAGCATTGGTGCTTTGTGGTGTTCTTTCCTTAGTGTGTTATTAAATAAATATAGACTTAGACCAATTTGAGTTCATATAATATGTTAAAAACTGAATTTTTCTAAATGAAAACCATCAAAGATGAAATTTATGTTGAAAACTAAATTTTGGTAAGAATTCCTTATAAAAAAGACGAAATAGAGAGGTCAACTTAAGATAACCACACAATAGCATTAAATCAAGATTTATTGTTTAGAAAAGCAACCACGTTGAGAATTAAAATACACATCCCCTTCTGTATACTGGAGTCAATAAAGGCTAACAGCAAGGAAATAAAGGAAATAAATCTTCAGCCAAATGGATTGGGGCTTACGAAAGGATATAAATGCCCCGTGAAAAGCTGAGACACCAAACCAACCTGCTGACTGGCTGTGTGTATCAGAGGTAGAGCAGGTTGACCAGCATGCTGTAAGGGTGATGGCAGTAGAGACAAATAAATGTTAAATGGTGGCTCTAAAATAAGTGTTATTAAGTAGCACATTAATATACTACATAGCCTCTTTATTTTAAAAACAGTTAAACATAACACATAAAGCTAAAGTTCACTTTAACCCTTTGTATGCTCCAGATCTTTTAAAAAACATTTACGTACTAAAAATGGACTAAATACCAATCAATACAGAAGAAAGGCTAAACAGACTATGGTATATACATACCAGGAAGTCATATACAACTTTAGAAATGATGTCAATTTTTTTATACACTAACATAGAAAGATCTCTAAGACATGCTGCTGAGTAAAAAAAAAAAAAAAAACAGATTATAGGCTGGGTGCAGTGCTTTATGCCTGTAATCCTAGTATGTTAGGAGGCCAAGGCAGGAGGATCACTTAAGGCCAGGCGTGCAAGATCAGCCTGAGCAACACAGCGAGACAGCTGGGGTGACAGAGTGAGACCCTATGTCTAACAGAAAAACAAATTATAGAATGAGATTTACTTTATGATATCATTTATGTAAAATATCATTTAAAATGAAATAATATTAATGCCCATTCTTAGGACTCTTCCTGTGGATCGTAGCACCTATGTTTGATCCCATCTTTGCCACATAATTACAGCTCATTTTTTGGCATGTTTTCTAGTGTCTTATACTGTAAGTTAATTTTTCATTTGTGTGTACTCTGCAGAACCTTCCACAGTATCAAGTATGCACACAATAAGCACGCAGTGAATACTATTTGGGTAAATACTTTTATACCTAATGAGACTGGTGGTAAAGCTATAGTTCTTGCAAGTTTATTTCAATAGTAATGTGAGATTCAGCATAAATTTTATTCAGTTTGTTTTAATAAAAGCAGTAACATTTTTGTTTTATAACCTTCAGAGTTTTCATAAATACAGACAGGCATCTGCTACTCCACTTCCCACGAACTGATAATTAGCAACCTTCTATAGTATTCAGTAAAAACTTTTTGGTGTTTTTTACTTATCTTCTATGTTGCATATTTACTATATGGCCTGGAAAAAAAGAGGACTGGCTTTAAAAATTCTCAGACTGAGGCCAGGTGTAGTGGCTCACGTCTGTAATCCTAGCACTCTGAGAGGCTAAGGCAGGTGGACTGCCTGAGTTCAAGAGTTTGAGACCAGCCTGAGCCAGAGTCAGACCCCCATCTCTAAAAACAGCAGGGCATTGTGGTGGGAGCCTGTAGTCCCAGCTACTGGGGAGGCTGACGCAAGAGATTTGAAGTTGTTGTGCGCTGACACCAGGCACTCTACCGAACGTGACAAAGTAAGACTTTGTCTCAAAAAAAAAAAAAAAATTCTCAGATTGGTAATTTGTTCCTCCTTCTAAGTTTTTTTGCCTATAGGTTAAAAGAAAACATATTCTTTACTTTGTCTAAGCTAAGGTATATTTTCACTATATCCATCAATAAATTGTAGCTAATCTAATACAGAATTTGAATTAAGTCATCAGGTGAGGTTTTATGCTCACAAAAAAAAACACAAAAAAAACTTACTGCTTTTTTAAAACACCTCAGTTTGTTCCTTATTACTGTAACAACTTATATGTGTAACTATTCTTCTAATTTACAGGAAGACGAGACAATGTAGTATTTTGTAATTAACATCTATAAAACTTAGTCAATAAATTTTACCCTACAATAATTGTAGATGATATGAAAACATGAAGTGATTTATCTATAATCCAAAAGGATAATACAGATTACATTAAGTGATAAAATTTTAGTTCTGTTCTAAATGGATCATATGCAAAGGAATCTTTATAAATAATCCTCAAGTTTATTTTCTCTCTGCCTTTCACAGTATAGCCTTATTAGCTACAGTTTGGCCTCCATCTAATTTCCCAGTTGTATTTCCCACTATGCTCCCACATGCTCCCACCATACCATATTTTTCACTTTTTGGTTGCAGCCGTCATTGTTGTTTGGCAGGCCCGGGCTGGATTCGAACCCGCCATCTCAGGTGTATATGGCCAGTGCCTTAGCTGCTTGAGCTACAAGGTGCCAGGCCTCCATATTTCTCACTTTCTAAGAACTTCTCGCCCCTAAAGAGTCTTGTTATATGTTATTTCTTCTGCCTAGAATGCCTTCCCTATTGGTTTTTTGTTTTTGTTTTTGAAGTTTTTTGGTTTTTTTTTTTTTGGCCGAGGCCAGGTTTCAACCTGCCACCTCCGGTATATGGGGCCAGTGCCCTACTCCTTGAGCCACAGATGCCCCCCCCCATTGTTTTTTTAACAAAGTCACATGGATCCTTTAAGTCCTACCATTGAGGCTACCATTGCAGCAAAGTCTTCCCTATCTCCACCAAGCAAAGTAAGTGACCACATGCTTTGCACTCTTCTCCTCAATAGAATTTATCCTATGATGTTGTGTTTACCTGTTTTTAGATACTGAGTTTCTTTACAGCAGTAACTATATAGTTACGTATGTCATGTAACTATATAATTAGGTACATATTCATGTTTCCAGTAACTAAATATAAAACCTACCTCAAATAGGTGCTCATAAAACATTTGTGGAATTAATGAACTTCTTTTCATGGTTCCCTCTTGCCACCCACAACAGAACCCCTTGTAACTGTCTCAGATAACTTGTGTCTGCACAGAAAGCACAAGCCATTCCATGGCTACAGGCAGAGGGCATAGAATGACCCAGCAGGCCAAAGGGGCTAAATGGACTCTATGGGGAAGTCCATCTCAGCCAGTGTACAGACGTTCACAAAAGTTATTTGTTTCTTTCAAAATACAACATTTCTCCATAGCACAAAGGGTCTCAGATAGCTGATAGCTTTTACAATAGAAGTTCTTTATCCCAGATTACAAATTGGCATGAAAAGGAAAATGACCTTGGAATATTAATCTAAAAAAAGTAAGTTTTCTTTTGCTTGAAAAGAAAATAATAGAGAAAACTAAACTAAGAAAGAGAGCCAAGGAAAAGAATCTCAAATTGTCTAGAAATTAAACAAACTATTTCAACGTCTTAGACTGCCTAAGAACAAAATGCAATCAAAATAGCAGAAACAACCCCCTCTTTCTTCTTCTGAAGTAGTCCACTCTTTAAAAAATTTCAGATTATTTTTGTTTGGGTTGCAGCCGTCATTGTTGTTTGGCAAGCCCAGGCTGGATTCGAACTCGCCAGCTCAGGTTTAGATGGCTGGCGCCTTAGCCCGCTGAGCCACAGGCGCCAAGCAAGGAAGAGCAGAGAGAGGGAAGGAGTAAGGGGGGTGGGGTCTTGGGGTCTTGGTGTGTGCCACACCTTTTGGGGGTAAAACATGATTGTAAAAGGGTCTTTTCCTAACAAATGCAACCAGTGTAACATGGTTTCTTGTACCCTCAATGAATCCCCAACAATAAAAAAAAAAAGAAAAAAAGAAAATAAATTTGATTCCTACAAGTAAAAAAAAAAAAAAAATTTCAGATTAGGCCTGTAGCACAGTGGTTACGGCCTCAGGCCACATGTACCTAGGCTGGCAGGTTTGAACTCGGCCAGGGCCAGCCAAATAACAAGGACAACTGCAACCAAAAAAATAGCCAGGCGCTATGGTGGGCGCCTGTAGTCCCAGCTGCTTGGGAGACTGAGGCAAGAGAATCACTTAAGCCCAAGAGTTTGAGGTTGCTATGAGCTGTGACACCACAGCATTCTCCGGAGGATGACATAGTGAGACTCTGTCTCAAAAAAATTTTTTTTCAGATTAATATGAGGGCACAAATGATTTGGTTATAATATTTGCATGTGTTAGGTAAGGTCCCTGTTGTAGTGTGTCCTCCACCCAGGAGGTGTGCCATATACCCTTACACTGTGCCCATTGGATGGGAGCACTCTAATCCTCTTCCCTCCCCCCTTCACTGCCCTCTCTCCTGCCCCCTCCTCCGGACTTGAATTAAACTGAGTTTTTCTCTTGTGTGGACATGGATTAGTTCATCTACTGGCTTCATATTAGTATAGAGTACACTGCATGCTTGCTTTTCCATTCTTGTGATACTTTACTAAAGAGAATGGTCTGCCCTTAATAAGAATATATATACATAGTCTTCTACACTGGTTCAAAGTAAACCTTTTAGTAGCTCGAGGGCAAACAGGAAGCTAAAAGTTGACTGCCTACTTTATTGTTGCTATAATTATGTAAATTAGAATTATCTTGTCATGCCCAATTAATTTAAGGTCAAAAGACCAGAAAGGGAGGAAAAGAAAAGCATTTGGGGCATAAGCACCTGCCCAGCAATTATCTTACAAGCCAGTTGCTGAAATGACCTGCAAAAACCTTCAGACCAGTTTTACCTAGCGCTGCTGAAACAGACTGCCTTAACTCTAAGACTAGTTTTTCTGACTCCTGACACTCACCAATCAGTTTGTCCATGCCCAACAACTTCCATAGTGCCAATCAAATTTTCTTTCAGAATAACAGATAACCATTCTCTTTCTAATAAAACCCCAACTTTTTTCCTTTTATTTCAGACATACAGAAAACCATCACAGTCTGTGTACATTCCCCAATATACAAATCTATTTTCTCATATAAAACATTTTGTTTTCAAATTCTTCTCTGTATGTTATTTGACTTTGACACTGCCTATCAACTATGGGCTCAGATGCTTTTGTTTACTACAAGTGTGCACTAAGAGCTTCAGAAACATTTGGGAATTCTGCTCTAATTTAAAAACAAGCATCTAGAAAGGGTATTTCATGAATTCATGGAAAGGAGGTTAGCAGCTGAGTCACGAGCAAGCTAATTTACGATAAAAACTACTGAAGTTTCAGCTTCTATCAGTGGGTTTACATGGTCATATACTTTTGTAAAATCTTAATTCAGTCTGGTAAGACCACTATCCCTGGCCACTCTTTCTTTCTACCAAATTTCATCTCCTGGGGAGGGGTGCTGGAGTGACTACAAACATTTTCATAAAGAAGTAAATTATAACCAGCCATTTCCAACCTAATAATGAGTTTTAGGAATTCATTTACTATCCACTGTGCTAACTAAGCCAATGTCATAGTATAATTACAGGGCCATAGGTTGTTTTGCCATGTTTAGCAAGATGATGTTGGCTACTACTCACTGTTCCTCAGTTAGGCGTGCACTATGTTCTCTGTGCCTTTGTTTTTGCTATTTCTTCCACTTAACCTTGCCTTTCCACTTCCTCCACATCCTTCAAGTTCAGATCAAATGCCCTATACTTAATAAAGCCTTCCCACATTTGGACACAGCTCTCTGTTTCCCATTCCATTGCTTGTGTTTGTGTCTCTATTTAAAAACAAACACTAAGTTGTTACTTGTGACCATGACTATTTTTTCTACTCTTCCACTATAAGCTCTTTAAGGGCCAGAAAATGTCTTATTTAACTTTGTACTCTGCGCAACATTAAAGAAAGTATCTAAACCATGGTTCCTAGGAAATATTGATGTGAATTTAATTTTTTAACCTGGTCTGCTCTTTTGTTAAAATAGAGTTGAACATATTTATTTGTCTCATCAATTATTTCCAAAGCTGGAACGCTGAAAAGATACAGAAGTATATAATGTATAATATAAGTCTACATAAACATACATGCACAGATATGAACAATTAAAAATCTAGTTAGATAAGTCCTAATGCCTTCATGAAATGAAGTTCTAGGTAGTAAATTAATCTTTGCAAGACTAAGGCCTTAAAAGAAGACAGAAAAAACAGTGAAGGTCACAATTTGCATATTGATCTAACTGTATGCTTATTCTCTTACAAACATGTAATTAACTTTGCTTTTATTGAATTTTGGTTCTAAACCAATTTTATTAGTCATAGTTTCACTGGTAATTTCAGTGAAGTATGAGAAACAGTTGGTAGCTAAGAGGATAGCATGTATACTAATCTAGCTGGGTAACAAATTTAATACATACTGAATGTATTACTTTATTAACATTGGATTTAATCAATAGCTGTGTTCCATTCTTATTATATTTCTGAGGGCATGATGTATTTTCAAGTTAAGACTAAATTTAGTCTAAAGATTATAATATAGAGAAGATACACAACTGAATCAAGCCCTTATCTGGCATGAGAGCAGAAGAATTAATACAATCTTCTCCCATTAAGTACTGGAGTTTTAAAAAATGTCCTTCCTGTAAATGGTTTTTTTTTTTTTTTTTTTTGAGACAGAGTCTCAAGCTGTCACCCTGGATAGAGGGCTGTGGCATCACAGCTCACAGCAACCTCCAATTCCTGGGCTCAATAGAGTCTCCTGCCTCTGCCTCCCAAGTAGCTGGGACTATAGGTGCCCACCACCACACCCGACCGTTTTTTTTTTTGTTTTTTTTTTTTTGGTTGCAGCCATCATTGTTGTTTTGCGGGCCTGGGCTGGATTTGAACCCGTAAGCTCAGGTGTACGTGGCTGGCACCTTAGCCTGTTGAGCCACAGGCACCGAGCCTAGTTCTTCATTTTTTAAATGACTAATACTCCATGGTGTACATATCCTACATTTTGTTAATCTACTCATATATTGATAGGCACTGGGGTTGTTCCCATACCTTTGAGATTGTAAATTATCCTGTGATAACTTTGTCTGGTTCCAGTTCTATGCTTTCACTTTTTCTCCATTCAGTATGATATTGGCTGGGGGGTTGTCATATATGGCTTTTATAATATTGAGGTATGTTCCCTTTGTGCCTATATACTTGAGCCTTCTTATCATAAAAGGGTGCTGAATGGTGTCAAACACTTTTTCTGCATCTGTCAAGGGATCTTTTATGGTCTTTGCTTTTGCTTCTATTTATGTGTTGAATTACAGTAATAGATTAGCATATGCTGAACTATCCTTGCATGTCTGGAAGAGCCCACGTGGTCATGGTTGATTATTTTTTTGATGTGCAGCTGAATTCAGTTTGCTAGAATTTTATTGACAATTTTTGCATCTCTATTCATAAGGGATAGTTCACCGTAGTTTTCTTTTTTATGTATTCATTCCTAGCTTTGATATTAAGGTGATGTTGGCTTTCTAGAATGAGTTGGGGAGTATTTCTTCCTGCTCAGTGTTATGAAAATTCGATTGTGAAATGATCTGGTCCAGGACTCTTTTTTTGGTTGGGAAGATTTTATTGATATTTGAATTTCTGTGTTTGATATTGGTCTTTTCAGGAGTTCAGTTTCTTCCTGATTTAATCTAGGGAGGTTATGTGTTTCCATGATTAGTCCATTTCCTCAATGTTTTCAAGTTTACACATAGAGATTTTCATATTGTTTAGAGATAATGTTTTGTATTTCTGTGGTATCAGTTGTAATATCTCCTTTTTCATTGCTGACTGAGCTTCTTAGGGTCCTTTTCTGTTTCTGGTTAATCTAGTGTGAGGCCTGTTGATTTTGATTGTCTTTTCAAAGAACCAACATTTTGTTTCCTTAACTTTCCATATAATTCCCCTTATTGATTTCATTTAATTCTGCTGTTACCTTAATTGTTTCTTTTCTTCTGCTTGGTTTGGGATTGATTTGCTCTTCCTTTTCCAATTCTTACAAAGGAAACCCCATCAGACTGACTACAGACTTTTCAACTGAGATCTTAACAAACCTAGAAGGGACTAGGGCCCCATTCTCAGTTTTCTCAAACAGGATAATGCCCAGCTTAGAATTTTGTATCCTGTACAATGAAGTTTCTTATGACAGAGAACTAGCAACTTTCCCAGACAGGCAAACACTGAAAGAATTTGTCAAGACCAGACCTGCCCTGCAGGAAGTACTTAGAACTGCATAATATATGGACCAGCACAACAGACACCCACCAATGTAAAAGCCCCCGAAAGCTAAAGGTCAGAGTCCAGGAACCACAATGGCTCAAGAGGTAAAACAAAAATTTTAAGTTCTACTCAACAAGATTAACAGAAATCCACCCCACTTACCAATTCTTTTAATAAAAGTAAATAACTTGATTTCCCCACTCAAGAGACATAGGTAGGCTGAATGGTTAAAAATATATAAGCCAAGCTTATATTTGCTTTGCTTATATTTCATATAAGCTGTCTTTGGGAAATATATATAACCCACAAATACTCATTCAGAGTATTAAGGTTAAAGGGATGGGAAACAATATCCAATACAAATGGAAACTAAAAGACAGCTGGTATAGCCATTCTTATATTAGATAACATAGACTTCAGATCATCAAAAGTAAAGAAAGACAAAGATAGTCATTATTTAATGGTGAAGGGAATAATTGAACAAGAAGACAATAACAATTTTAAATATTTATGCACCTGATATATGTGTACCCAGATTTTAAATCCTATTCAATCTAAATAAAATGAGAAACAGCAGCATTGTAATAGCTGGGGACTTTAACACCCAACTAACAGAACAGGACACATCCTCTAAGCAGAAAATAAGCAAGGAAATGATGGACTTAACCTGAACTCTACAACAGATGGACCTGATGGACATTTACCTAAAACCCACTAAATATACATTATTCTCATTACCTCATAGAACATTCTAGAATGATAACACGATGGGCCACAAAACAGGCCTCAACAAATTAAAAAAATATAGATAAATTATACTCTATATCTTTGCTCATTCTTTTTCTCTTTAGTGCCTTTGGCACATAATACATTCTGGATGGAACTGCTGGATGGAAACATGTTTGTTTGCTTGGACAAACAGTTTTGTCTGTTACATTAGCCTTAAGATACCCATTTGTCTATTTAAAATTTTTCTCTATAAGTTGACATGTATAAAGGCTGATTTACATAGCAAGTGCAGGGTTTATTCTGAATTATATGTGCAGAGGGTATCAGAAACTGAATTATATGTGCAGAGGGTATCAGAAACATATACACAATTTAAGAGAAGAAAAACTGCATTAAAATTGTAATACTCAGCTGTATACCAATAAAAGATGAAATACAAGTCACACGTAAGTACCTCTTATAATTGCAGAAGTCAAACATGACTTGAGTATTCCAATTTTAATAATGCAGTTTTTTCCTTTCTTAAGTACTGAGGGTGACAGTGAGACAGTGAGACTCTGTCTAAAAAAAAAAAAAAAGAAGAAGAAGTGTACATTCCAGAAAAGAAAGGATGAAAATGCAATGCATAGGTTTGGGAGAGAAGAGAGAATGTGAGAAACAAAAGAAAGCTTTAGAAAAATAAAAGTTCTGAAAATATGACCAAGACTTTTTACTTATAATTTTTCTTCTCTTGAGTGACTTTTCCAGCGTTATTGGTAGTGGGATTTCTGAGAGAAAACACTTCAAAAAAAAAAAAAAAACCAAAGAAAAAGACAGGAAACTGTTTTAGACCTTCATTAATTCAGTGAAAATTATCTAGTTCTTTTTTTGAGACAGAGTCTCACTCTGTCGCCCTGGGTAGAGTGCTCTGGTGCCTTCATAGTTCACAGCAACCTCAAGCTTTTGGACTCAAGAGAATCTCTTGCCTCACCCTCCCAAGTAGCTGGGACTAAAGCCACCACACCCAGCTAATTTTTCTTTCTTTCTTTCTTTTTTTTTTTTTCAAACTAATATGAGGGTACAATTTTTAGGTTACATTGTTCTCACTTCCAGGGTAAAGTTCCATTTCACCCAGGAGGATGTGTTATACACCCTCACAATGTGCATAGTAGGTGGGATCCTGCCTCATGCCCTCCCTCCTTCTGCCAAACCAGCTAATTTTTCTATTTATAGTAGAGATGGGGTCTCACTCTTACCCGGTTTGGTCTTGAACTCCTAAGCTCAAGCAGTTCACCTGCCTCAGCTTCCCAGAGTGCTAGATTACGGGTGTGAGTCACCGTGCCTGGCAAATTATCTATTTCTTTGAAGGGTGTTAGCACTAAAGTGTGCAGTTATTGTCTGTTAAAATGAAAAGAGAGGTTGGGGTTCTTTGCTATCCAGATTTGTGCTAAGGTAAAAATGGAATAAGAACCATTAATACAAAAAGATAGTACACTCAGGAAAAATGGATGATAAAATCTGTATTAATAGTGACTGTAGAAATGCCATGATGCTACTAGAAATTAAAACAATAAAGGTATACATTTTGTCTTTGGGGTAGTAATACATTTGAACTTTTTTTTTTCATTTTCACTTTGTATATGAATGGCGTAAAATTTCCATCATGATTGACTAAGAGTAAAGCAACAGAAGAACAATATTTTAGCACTGACCAGGCTAGAGCAAAAGTGATCCTTTATGACAGTGGTTCTCAACCATCCTAATGCTGCAACCCTTTAATACAGTTCATCATGTTGTGGTGACCCCTAGTCATAAAAATATTTTCATTGCTACTTCATAACTGTAATTTTGCCTCTTTTATAAATCATAATATAAATATCTGATATGCAGGATGTATTTAGGCAACCCCTGTGAAAGGGTTGTTTGACCCCCCAAAGGGGTCAAAACATAAGTTGAGAACCGCTGCTTTATGATGAAAGGTAAGAAGTGAAACGTTATTTGCAAATTTCATTTCTCATTTTCTTTTTGTGTTTTGGTTTTGTTTTCAGGCAAAAGTACTCCAATGGAAGATGGAACGCATCATTCATTTTCCAGAATGTGTTTCCCAGCCCATCCATGGAACCTGATACTGCTCTTCAGTCTTGAACAGCTTGAGGAACGCCTGCATCTCTGCCTGCGTTCTCCATTCGACCAAAAACCATGGTCTTAGCAGTGTTGACTGCATCCCATACTGGGACATCCAACATGACATTCAAACTCTATGAAAACACCTACATGAATATTACTGTCCCTCCACCCTTCCAGCATCCCAGCATTGGTTCACTGCTTCGATACGGTTTCGGAACCATGGCTCCCACGAGTTTGAGTTCCTTGGCAACGAATAGCACAGCTGTGACCCCAACACCAGCAGTTTTTGAGAGCCTAAACCTCCCTCTCCAGATCATCCTTTCTGCTATAATGATATTTATTCTGTTTGTGTCTTTTCTTGGGAACTTGGTAGTTTGCCTCATGGTTTACCAGAAGGCTGCCATGCGATCTGCAATTAACATCCTCCTCGCCAGCCTGGCTTTTGCGGACATGCTGCTTGCAGTGCTGAACATGCCCTTTGCCCTGGTAACTATTCTTACTACCAGGTGGATTTTTGGGAAATTCTTCTGTCGGGTGTCTGCTATGTTTTTCTGGTTGTTTGTGATGGAGGGAGTAGCCATCCTGCTCATCATTAGCATTGATAGGTTCCTTATTATAGTCCAGAGGCAGGATAAGCTGAATCCATATAGGGCTAAGGTTCTGATTGCAGTTTCTTGGGCAACTTCCTTTTGTGTTGCTTTTCCTTTGGCTGTAGGAAACCCTGACCTGCAGATACCTTCCCGAGCCCCCCAGTGTGTGTTTGGATACACAACGAATCCAGGTTACCAGGCTTATGTGATTTTGATTTCCCTCATTTCTTTCTTTATCCCCTTCCTGGTAATACTGTACTCGTTCATGGGCATACTCAACACCCTCAGGCACAATGCCTTGAGGATCCACAGCTACCCTGAAGGCATCTGCCTGAGCCAGGCCAGCAAGCTGGGTCTCATGAGTCTGCAGAGGCCCTTCCAGGTGAGCGTTGACATGGGCTTCAAAACACGTGCCTTCACTACCATTTTGATTCTCTTTGCTGTTTTCATTGTCTGCTGGGCCCCGTTCACCACTTACAGCCTTGTGGCAACCTTCAGTAAGCACTTTTACTACAAGCACAACTTTTTTGAGATTAGCACCTGGCTACTCTGGCTTTGCTACCTCAAGTCTGCATTGAACCCGCTGATCTACTACTGGAGAATTAAGAAATTCCACGACGCCTGCCTGGACATGATGCCCAAGTCCTTCAAGTTTTTGCCGCAGCTCCCCGGCCACACGAGACGACGGATACGCCCCAGTGCTGTCTACGTGTGTGGGGAGCATCGGACAGTGGTGTGAATACTGGAGCTGTCTGACACTTTGGGTGATGGTTGGTCATTGACTTTGAATTTTCTTTCACATAGATTCTCCACTTACATTTCATAGTTTTTCATAGGGTTTTTGTGTGCGTGCGTCTGCAGTGTAAAGAAAGAGTGGTCATCAGTTACAGTTTTGTTACCAAGTATACACAGTAGGAAAGTGATCACACATTTTACTTCCAGGGTTTAAGAAAGATCCTTGGGGAGGGACTTTTAGGGGAGATGGGGAGATTTTTTAAAAATTGATTTTGTAGTAGGAATCGGGATTATGTTTTACTGAGCCTACAGTTACATTGACTTGTAGGTGTTTTGTATGCTGCTAATGTGCTCAATTGATTTTATAAACTATTTTTTATTTTTATTTTTTTTCTGGAAGACACTGCTGCTTTTTGCCATCACATTGGAGCCAAAAACCCATATGTCTTGGTTGATATTTAGTTTTAGTAAAAACAATAACCCAAGGAGGTTAGTGACATTTTAAAGGTCATTAGTATTTACTTTTGGTGCACTTTAAGAAATGATGTAAAAATTAATTCAGTCATATTTTTTAGAATGTTTCTGTACCTGACTTGGGCTTTAGGAAGCATGTTGCATTATCATTTCTGGGAAGATAGTTTTTATAAAAAATCTTGTATCTGCATGTACAGTTTTAAAGGAGAGGTCAAAACAATGTAGACATTTTCCTAAGCACAATAGGAGCAATAGGACAAAATCAAGGAGACAGTGCTCTTGTAAATTTAAAAGGGAACACAGTGAGGAGGGGCTGCGGCAGGCGGCGGCATTCCTCATGTTCAAGGGCTCTCACCTGCTGTAAGGAGAAGGTGCTGCCATTTGTGGACACCTGCCACGTGCCAGCCATGGTGCATCATTTTATCTTTACATTTTTCCTTCCTACAGATGAAGAAGGCAAGTCTGAGAGGGCTAAACTCCTGCCTAACATGTTAGTGGTAGAGCTGGGCTTTAAAAATCTTGTCAGAATCTTGAGACTGTGCCACTTTCCTTTGCCACACAGATGCCTCATTCAGTTTAGATGTTTCATATTCAAGAGGAAACTCTGTGTATCCTTTAATGTTTTTTAGTCTAAAATCTTCTTTTTAAAAATAGGTTTTTTTTTTAATTATCAAAAGAATATTGGAAATCATTATAGAAAGATAAGAAAATAGAAAAGAAAAAAACAAGATCATACCCACCTTTTAAAGTAGAGCTTAAATGCCTTAGCTAAATAAGGCTATTCAGGAAATAAAGTGAATTTTTTGATTTGCAAAACAAATGACTGATGATTATTGAGAAATGTGACTGTATCTAGGTCTTGCCCCTGTGGGTTTGGAGGTTTCTACTTGTCCATCTGCATTGGTTCTAAATGTTCTGGGGTGAATACCATTGTTGCCCCAGTGCTTGCCCTAGAAGCTGGAGTTATGAACATGCTCAGAGCTGTGTCTCCTACAGAGAAGGGAAAATAAACCCTAGGCTGACCCTAGGGCAAGTTTCAGTGTAGTTTCAAACTATTTGTCTTCCTATCTGCCCCTTCTGCCCCAGCCTGGTCACTACCAGCCTAATTCATAAAACAGCCCATAGGGATGGGGCAGCAGGTTAAGGCTGTAGGGCTGAGAGTGTACTCTCTTGGCTACATCGTGGGCTAAGTAGGTGTAGTTAACCATGGACTTTTAATGTTTTTTTACAATTTTAATGCTTTGTGAGCCAAAGGAAAAATAAGCCTTTTTTTTCTTTCTTTTTTTTTTTTTTTGTAGAGACAGAGTCTCACTTTATCACCCTCAGTAGAGTACTGTGGTGTCACACAGCTCACAGTAACCTCCAACTCCTGGGCTTAGGCGATTCTCATACCTCAGCCTCCCGAGTAGCTGGGACTACAGGCCTCTCTTTCTTTAGTTGTAAAATCAGAGAGTTGGATCAGATGCATCTCTAAGGTCCTGTAGAACTCTTAACATGCTTTTTTCCAAATGAGACTGTGGAGTTTTTGAAGAGCTGGGCTGGCCTCAGCATCACTCCATGGTCTCCAGTATTACCTCCTTAAATCTTATTTCCTTAGCTATTGTTTTTTGTTTGTTTGTTTGTTTGCAGTTTTTGGTGGGGGGTGGGGGGAGGTGGGGAGTAGGGGTGGTGGTGGTGGGGAGGGGGCTGGTTTAAAGGTAAATGTCTGCATAGCTCCAGGCACAGTTTCAGGAGTTAGAAGGGGGAAGACCTGGGAAGCCCTGCTCTTCAGGAGGTTGCTGTGGTATTAGAATTCATTGTCCAGCTACAGAGCTCCTTAGGGACTCAGGCATATTATTCAACATGTTGTTTTTGGATCATCTTCAGATAATAGTCACCTACCTCTTTAATTTCTAATTTATGCATGTTATCCACAGGTAGAATGTTTTTGTCCATAGGGATTTTATAGGACACAAACACCGTAGTAGATAAGTAGTGGCACATTAAAGAGTATTACACTTTCTCTTTTCAACAAAAACTGGATTTCAAGCAGATATTAACAGGAATATTTTTGGGTAGGCTTTCTCTGAGGAAAGTCAGCATGATCTTTTTCATCTTACATATTGGTAGGTCAGGAGACTTCTTTTGTGGCCGGAGTTGAAACTGAGATTTGTTTTCTTGTTCTTTCTTATTTTATGGGTGGCCTTCAGGTACTTTCATGCTGCTTAGTAGGCAAGGCCCCATGTGGTGAGCGCTCTCAGGTACCTGCTGAGACACCCCTTGCTGGCCTTTGTGAAAATCCAGCAACAATGCTGAACAGCGGTTCTCTCTACACTGGATAATCTTGATCGGATGACAGTTTACACATCATCTTGAACATGTTTATTATATATACATCTTGAAAGCTTTATAAAAATAGTTTTCTAGTGCAACTTCCAGAAATTAGGTGCAAAAATTATATGTTGCCTAATCCCCATAATCTCTTGAGGGGGAGAAAATACCACTACGAATACTCACTCTGGATGAACATAATCAGAAATGGTTTTTTTTGATGTTTATTTTTGCTTTTCCTTGTGGTTAGTAAGAAGCCTGAAAGATAATAAAATATTTGTGGTCAAAAGAAAGAGTGGAGAGAAATCCCAAATAGTATGGAGTAGTGTTATTTAAAGTTAATATGTTATTTAGTTATCCTGGGGGAGCTTGTTAACAGTACAGATCCCTGGGTCCCCCAGAGAAGCATCCATTGAGCCCTAGAATCTACATTTTTATTTTATCAGGGACTGCCTGATTCTGGCTCAGGTGGTGGGTCCCTGGGGCACACTTCAAGGAGTGTAGAAAATATATCTATTTAAGTATTGTTTGTTTATACCACCATGTTAGTTTTGTGCTGGAAGCCGTCGTCTCCTGGGCTTGGGTAATCTACCCTGGGAGGAAGAGCTGCAAGTCGTTGTGCCTTTGTGGGCTGGGTCTGGCCAGTGCTAGCAAAAAATTACTCAACTGGCAAAATTCTGATAAGCCGTGAAGTTTCATAATAGAGCAAAAAGCGTGACTTAATTGAAAGTCATGACTTCCAGAAGTCTATTTATTCTGATATTTTCTTTTCTCCTAGAGAGATGTCTTTATTGTATGTAATCCCCGGAGAGTATGTGAAACATGTAAAGATGCATTCAATTCCCACTGCTCTGCTTATGCCAGTTGTGTTCAATGGAAGCATGAAGCAAAATAAAATAACATTCTTAGTCTATGTTTTTCTGTTGTGATAAACATAATTAAAAATTGTCTTGATCTTTTGTTTACATGAAAATATTTATGTATCACAGAAAAGTTTTCACTTGCTTGACATTTTATTCTATAACAATTCTTAGTTTAAGTTTAAAGAACTGTTAGATTCAAATTTATTTTCACAACCATAGTCCTGCTAAACTGCCTTCATTAAAAACTCAGTTTTTATGATGATAACTGAAAATATCATAGCACATGTTTGTTATTGCAGGTAAATGGTAATATAGTTCTTAGATCTCTATTGGTACTAGTTCTTTGCAATTAACATTAAGTTATTTTACAATAGTACCTGACCTGTATGAAGACAAACCAACCTGGAATTTTGGGTTGTAAGATCAAATATCAAAAAGTATGATAATTTCTGCATATTTTTATTTCAACCACAATTAGAAAAAAACCCAGTAAGAAAATAAATAAATGTATAACATTTCTAAACTGGAGTTTTTTCTTTTAGAGGATTACTGCCTCTCCTATTAGGAAAGTCTGTCATGGATAATAATCTCTGTTAAATTAAAATGTGAGTTTAGTTTCAAATCCTAATTCCTTTGAAATTAGCTCCCAAAACCTGTGTGCCCACAATTATATTTTAGTTTTAGAAGTTCTCAGATTCTCAGATTTGTGATGAAAGTTGAGAAAAACTATTAGTATTAAGAAAGTTTTAAGAAATTCTGTGTTGGAAAGTTTCACTGTTGAATCACTTAAAATTAGATCACAATTTTAAGCTTGTAATGCCAAGCTATGACAATGCCTGCTTCTCTTTTGATGAAATTATTTCATACGGCAATTCCTTTTCTAAAATCTAAGGCCTTCTAAAATTCACTTATAAATCCATAGGAAACATCTTTTATTTATATATAAGGGTTTCTATTTTGTGCCAATTAAAGATGAGGGTTTTATTTTCTTTTTTACACATGTTCAATAGCTAAATATAATTCTTTTCAGGTTACAAAAGGTTGCTTTACAAAAGAAGGTTATCATTGAATCTATACTTGATGTTTCCTTCTGAAATGGAAAGGTAAGAAAAATGCAGTAAAATAGAGTTAGATGCTGAATTAAAAGTGTATTCACATCTATGAAGATATTGAGCCCCACTCTCATCATCATTCATTCATATTAAAGGAAACCCTTATGGAGCAATTTCTATTTTAAATATCAAGGCACAGTCAATTTAATGCAAAAAAAGAAAAAAAATATTTTATGGCTGTATATCAGTCAGGGTTCAACCAGAGAAACAGAATTAGTAGGAGATATTCAGTAGGTGATGTTTATTACAAAAAAGAATTAGTTTACGTGATGGTAGGGCTGGTTAGACAAGTCTGAAATCGAGGAAGGGACAATTAGAACTCTCAGGCCCAGGCTGCAGGTTCTGTCTACAGGTAGAATTTCTTCTTCCCCAGGGAGGCCTCAGCTCTGCTCTTAAGGCCTTCAACAGATTGAATCAGGGCTACTCAGATCATGTAGGCCAGTGATTTTCATCTGGTGTCTCACAGCACACTGGTTGGATCTTAGATGTGCCTCGAAAATTATCATTAAATCATTTTTGAAAGCAGTTCAAAGCACGGTAGGTATATTCTTTTTCTTATTCTTTTTTTTCTGGTCAACATAATTTAAGTGTGCTGTAGAAGTTAATAAGTTCTAATATATCATGAGATAAAAAAGATTGAAAAATGCTGAGCTACGCTGAGCTGGTGGACTGATTATAGACTGTAATATCTTCAAAATATCTTGAAGACCCCCTTGACAGACCCCCTTGATGGAGGGTCTGTAGTCCAGCCAAACTGATTCATCAGAAAATTATCACAATGGTTATTTCCAAATTTAAAATACTATATGAAATAAAATCTTATCATGATGCGAGAGGTGGTGGACCAAGAATTGAATCACATAAATCTTACTGTTGAATAAGTGAGAGGTTAAAAAAAAATGACCAAGTTAAACTTATTTGGACATGCATAATCACAGGGCACCATGTTTTTCTCTTTTACTTTGTCTGTTTTGAGAAGGGATTAGTAAGGGATCAGATAATTATATAAACCAATGTCCTTTTTATATAAGCTTTCCTTGTCTGTTATACTTGGCAAAGGTGATGATTTTCTTCTAAGGAATTTGAAGCATTTATAGTTGTAACAATATTAGAGTCTAAAAATACATAAAAATGGGTGCCATTTTGGGGCCACTTCTTGTGGTCAAAATAGACTTTGCCTATTTTAATTCACAGTATTTCCTAAGTAGCGGAGATAACTGTGTTCCCAAGAAAGTAAGTAAAATTTTCAGGTATAGCTAGTATTCACATCTGGGCTACCTTGCCCCTATAACAGATAAGAGAATTGAACCTCCAGTTAGAAGAGTTTACTAAACATCATCTTGGGTGAGGGTTACTTTTCATGCATTAAGTAATAAGTGATCCCAGTAGTGGAACCTATATTCCAAGCTGTGGATATGAACACTAAGCCTATACTGGGTTCATCTTGGTTTTTAGTCATCAACTGTATCTGGAAAGTCAGAAGTGAGACTATTAGACTGAGTGGAACCTTGGGAGCCTTGGACACACCACTTCTTTTTTTTTTTTTTTATTGAATCATAGCTGTGTACATTAGTTCAATCATGGGGTACAGTGTGCGGGCATCACATACAATCTGAGATACTTTCATCTGCCTGTTTGACATAACATTCATGAGATTTTCTCATTACTGTGTGAAATCATTT
>CAUYON010161498.1:0-16588 GCA_963573935.1 Arctocebus calabarensis | reverse complement strand
ATATCTTCCAGTGTTTTTCCTATGCTTTCTTTCAGTATTGTTATTGTGTCATGCCTTAAACTTAAGTCCTTTATCCAACTTGAATCAATTTTTGTGAGTGGAGAAAGGTGAGGGTCCAGTTTCAGTCTTTTACATGTGGATATCCAGTTTTCCCATCACCATTTATTGAATAGGGAGTCTTTCCCCCAAGATATGTTCTTGATTGGTTTATCGAAGATTAGGTGATTGTTAGAAGTTAGTTTCATTCCCTGGTTTTCTATTTGATTCCAAATGTCTATGTCTCTATTTCTGTATCAGTACCATGCTGTCTTGACCACTATGGCTTTGTAGTACGGCCTAAAGTCTGGAATGGTGATATCCCCAGCTTTGTTTTTATTGCTAAGAACAGCTTTAGCTATGTGGGGTTTTTTTCTGGTTCCATATAAAATGCAGAATCATTTAATCCAAATCTTTAAAGTATGATGTTGGTATCTTAATAGGTATGGCATTAGATAGGTAGATTGCTTTGGGAAGTATAGACATTTTAACAATGTTGATTCTTCCCAGCCATGAGCATGGTATGTTCTTCCATTTGTTAATATCCTCTGTTGTTTACTTTATTAGGCTTTCATAATTTTCTTAATAGAGGTCCTTCACCTCCTTTGTTAGGTATATACCTAGGTATTTCATTTTCTTTGAAGCTATGGTGAAGGGAGTTGTGTCCTTAATTAGCCTCTCATCTTGACTGTTATTGCCGTATACTAAAGCAACTGACTTGTGAACATTGATTTTATATCCTGAGATATTACTGTATTTTTTGATAACTTCCAGGACTCTTGTGGTTGAGTCTTTGGGGTTCTCTAAGTATAAGATCATATCGTCAGCAAAGAGGGAGAATTTGACCTCCTCTGCTCCCATTTAGATGCCCTTTATTTCCTTGTCTTGCCTAATTGTATTGGCTAGCACTTCCAACACTACATTGAATAGTAATGGTGACAGAGGGAAACCTTGTTTTGTTTCAGTTCTAAGAGGAAAAGCTTTCAGTTTTACTCCATTCAGTAAAATATTAGCTGTGGGTTTGTCATAGATAGCTTCAATCAGTTTCAGAAATGTGCCATGTATGACTATACTTTTCAGTGTTCTAATTAGAAAAGGATGTGGGATTTTATCAAATGCTTTTTCTGCATCTATTGAGAAGATCATATGATCTTTGTTTATGCTTCTGTTAACATGGTAGATAATGTTGATGGACTTGCGTATGTTCAACAAGCCTTGCATCCCTGGGATGAAACGTACTTGATCATGATGTATAACTTTTTTAATGATAAGCTGTAATCTATTGGGTAGAATTTTGTTGAGAATTTTTGCATCTGTATTCATGAATGAAATTCGTCTGAAATTGGTCTTTTTAGTTGGGTTTTTTCCTGGTCTTGGTATCTGGGTGATGTTTGCTTCATAGAACGTATTGGGGAAGATTCCTTCCTCTTCAATTTTTTGAAATAATTTCTGCAGTATGAGAATAAGCTCTTCCTTGAAGGTTTGATAGAATTCTGGGGTGAAGCCATCCGGACCAGGACATTTTTTGGTTGGAAGACTATCTCAGTGCTTGAAATTGGCCTGTTCAGGAGCTTTATTTCTTACTGGCTAATTCTAGAGGGTGTGATTACAAATATTGATCCATTTCCTTCACATTGTCAAATTTCTGGGCTTAGTTTCTGGTAGTATTCAGAGATGATCTCTTGTATCTCTCTGGCATCAGTTGTAATTTCCCCTATATCATTTCTGAATGAGGTTACTAGAGATTTTACTTTTCTATTTCTAGTTAGTCTGGCCAAAGGTTTATCTATTTTATTTATTTATTGAAAAAACCAACTCCTTATTTCATTATTTTTTTGAATGATTCTTTTGTTTTCAATTTCATTGACCTCTGATTTAATTTTGGATATTTCTTTTCTTCTGCTGGGTTTAGGATTAGATTGTTCTTCTTTTTCCAATTCCATATGATGGCTTGTGAGTTTGTTGATGTGCTCTTTTTCTGTTTTTCGAATGTAGGCATCTAGTGCGATAAATTTTCCTCTTAGAACTGCTTTTGCGGTATCCCACAGGTTTTGGTAGTTTGTGTTTTCATTGTTGTTATGAAGTTAATGATTTTCTGTTTTATTTCTTCCTGCACCCAACTGTCATTCAACAGAAGGTTGTTTAATTTCCATGCCTTTGTTTGGGGTTGCACATTTTTGCTGGAGTTGAGTTCCACCTTTAGTGCCTTGTGGTCTGAGAAAATACAAAAATTTCAATTCTTTCGATTCTGTTGAGGTTTGTTTTGTGTTCTGGGATATGATCAATTTTGGAGAATGTTCCATGGGCTGATGAGAAGAATGTATATTCTTTATCTGTGGGATGGAGTGTTCTATATGCATTTATCAAGCACAGTTGTTCTAGGATCTCATTTAAGTTCCCTATATCCTTGTTTAATTTCTGTTTAGAGGATCTGCCCAGCTCTGTAAGAGGAGTGTTAAAATCCCCTGTTATTATAGTATGATAAGATATCATATTGCTCAGACTGAGTAAGGTCTGTTTCAAGACTCTAGGAGCATTTAAATTGGGTGCAGAAATGTTTAGAATGGAAATGTCTTGTTATATTTTTCCCTTGGCCAATATAAAGTGACCATCTTTGTCTTTTTTGACTTTAGTTGCTTTCTGTATCTGAAAATAAGATTGCAACTCCTTTTTTCTTCTGAATACTGGTTGCCTGAAAAATTGTCTTCCAACCCTTAACTCGGAGTGTTAATCTGTCTTTTGAAGCTAAGTGTGTTTCCTGCAGACAGAAAATGGATGGCTTGTGTTTTTTAATCCAATCAGCCAATCTATGCCTCTTCAGTGGGGAATTCAAGCCATTAACATTTATTGAGATAATTGATAAGTTTGGTAGTGTTCTATTCATCTTATTTTGTGAGAGTCCATTGCTTAGTTTTATCTTTTGCATCAGTGTGGAAGTTAGGTTCTGTCCTCTAATTTCTGAGTTCTTACTTTGCTGTTGATCCATTTTGATGATCAGTGTGTAGAACAAGTTGAATTATTTCCTGTAGAGCTGGTCTTGTTGTGGCGAATTTCCTCAATGGTTGTATATCAGTAATTGATTTGATTAATCTGTGAATTTTAAAGCTTAGCTTTGCAGGATATAGAATTCTGGACTGGAGATTGTTCTGTTTAAGTAGATTAAAGGTAGATGACCATTGTCTTCTTGCTTGGAAAGTTTCATTAGAGAAGTCTGCAGTTACCCTGATGGATATGCCCCTGTAGGTCAACTGGCGCTCACTCCAGGCAGCTTGAAGAATCTTTTCTTTTGTCTTGACTTTGGACAGTTTCATCACAATGTGTCTTGGAGAGGCTCGGTTATAGTGGACACAACCTGGGGTCCGATATTCCTCTGAAAAGAGTGTCAGAATCTTTGGTGATTTGGCGGGAATTTTCATTTATAATATTCTCTAGTATGGCTTCCATTTCCCTGGGGCATTCTTTTTCCCCTTCTGGGATACTTATAACTCAAATGTTTGAACACTTCATAGAGTCCCATAATTTGATCAATGAATGTTCTGCTTTCTCTCTCTTCTTTTTTGCCTCTTTCACTGTCTGAGTTATCTCAAGAGCTTTGTCATCTGCCTCTGAGATTCTTTCTTCTGCATGGTCTGATCTGTTGTTGATACTTTCTGTTGCATGTTTAAGTTCTCTAATTGATTGCTTCAGTTCCTTCAGCTCTGCTATATCCTTTTACTATTCTTTATATTGTTCACCTGTTAATTGATTCTGGTTTTGGATTTCCTTTTGGTTATTTTCCACTTTATCAGCAGTTTCCTTCATTGTTTCCTTCATTTCCTTGATTGTTTTCATCATCTGTATTCTAAATTCCCTTTCTGTCATTTCTAACATTTTCTTATAGGTGGAATCCTCTGCAGTAGCTACCTCACAGTCCTTTAGGGGGTGGTGCTCTGAACTGGTTTTTCATGATACCAGGAGTTTTCTACTGATTCTTCCTCATGAATGATTTCTTTTATCTGTTTCCTTGCCCTAATTTTCCTTTCACTTCCTCCTGCTCTTTAAGTTGCAGTGCCTCTGAACTAGGGTTTCAATGAGTCCTTTTGTACAGGACCAGAAGAATGAGAAGATTGAAAAGCAAGAAGGGAAAAAAGAAAGAAAAGAAAAAGGAGAAAGGAGAGGGGGTGGGTAGAAGTGACTATTGACAAAAAGAAGACAGGCATAGAAAGAGGTGGACAGGAGTAATACAGGTGTAAAGTAGGGTTCTTTGACCCAACCTTAAGAAACCCCAACCTCTGGGGGTGCTGGGTTGGGTGATTAGGTCAGCAGCTCTTTGCCAGCCTCTTTGGACACAGTACCCCACCTCCACCAAGTAGAGAGGAAAGACAAAATTGCAATAAATCAAACCAAAATAAGCAAACCAAAAACTTTACAGGAAAAATTGGGGGAAATACCAAAAAATAGGGGTAGAAACACTAGCAAAAATGAAGTTCTAATTGTTGAAAAAGGCAACAATGGAAAATTATATTTAAACTGGAAAAATGAAGAAATAAAAGAAAGGGAAAAAAAGAAAAGAAAAATCTATAGGGAAAATGTTGAAATTAAAAACGAAAAACAAAACAAAACCAAAATCAAAGCAGTATATATACCTTGCTGAATATTGTCTGGGCAATAGGTGATCTTCTGAGGTATGATATGTTAATCACAATACTGATATGGTTGTACAAAATGGAGACTGGAGGCCTCCAATGATTTCTCAAACCCCGCAGGGTGGACAGCCTACATCCTCCTCAGCCTGCTTAGAAGGCATTTTAAATTGCTAACCTGGGCTAAGCAGAAGCTTTCCCAGGAAAGCACTTGTCATTGAGATCACTCCTTAAGTGGCTATCCACTTACCCAGTGTGCCAAAACTGATCTCATTCTATGCCCCTGAGGGCTAAGGCTGCAAGGCTTCTCAGTCCCTGCCTTTAGGATGCTCAGTCACTAGATTACTCGCTCCTGCCCGATGCTTGTTCTGCGACCCTGAGGGTGGAGCTTGCTGAGGCAATTCTCCCACAATGGCTCCACATGGCCCACAACCAAACACTGGTAGCTCAGTCTGGGGCCCTAGACAACACTCGAAGACCTCTCCCAAGTTCTCCCAAGTTAGTTCAACTGAATTCCAGGCCCAAAAAAACCCAAACAGCCCACAGGTAAGACCTTTCCAGTTTGCAATCTCACTGCTACTGTACTTACAGCTGCTGGCAGGATTAGACCGAATGAGCACACGCAACCACTTGCCATTTCTCCACTACTTTTGCCTTCCTCATGGGGCCAGAATTCTCACACTGTCCCCCTGCATCCCCAAAGAAATGTTTCTGGGCAGATCCTGCCAACAAGAGATGGCTGAAGTCTTCTCTCCCCAGTCTCACTATGCCCAGTTGCAAGGAAGCTGTTACTCGGCCGCCTCCACTGAATGTTTTTAATTAGCTTGTCAAAGATTAAATAATGGTAAGTAGCTGGGTTCATCTCTTAGTTCTCTATTCTGTTCCATATATCTACCTCTCTGTTTTGTGCCATGCTGTTTTGATCACTATTGATTTATAGTATAGTCTGAGGTCTGGTAGCATAATTCCTCCTGCTTTGTGTTTTTTTCTGAGTAATGTCTTGGCTATTCAAGGTTTTTTCTGATTCCATATAAAACTAAGTTGTTTTTTTTTTTTTGGAGATTTTAAAAGGAGCTTTGTAGGGATTGCATTAAAATTGCATATTGCTTAGGGTAGTATGGACATTTTAACAATGTTGATTCTTCCCAGCCATGAGCATGATATGTTTTTCCATTTGTAAACATCTTCAGCTATTACTTTTTTTAGAGGTTCATAGTTCTCTTTATAGAGATGATGTCCTTTGTTAGGTAAACTCCCAAATATTTCATCTTCTTTTGGGACTACTGTGAAAGGAATAGACTCCTTGACTGATTTTTCAGCTTGGTTATTGTTGGCTACAGATTTATGAGTGCTGATTTTGTAACCTGAGACACTGCTGTATTCCTTGATCACTTCTAAGAGTTTTGTAGTAGAATTCCTGGTGTCTTCCAGATATATAATCATATCATCTGCAAAGAGTGAAAGTTTAATCCCTTCTGACCCTATATGGATACTCTTGGTTGGCTTTTCTTCCCTAATTTCAAAGGCTAATACTTCCATTATAATGTTAAAAAGCAGTGGAGACAATGGATAACCTTGCCTGATTCCTGGTCTGAGTGGAAATGATTTCAATTTAACTTCATTCAATACAATATTGGCTGTGGGTTTGCTGTAGATGACCTCTGGCAGTTTAAGAAATGTCCCTTCTATACCAATTTTCTTAAGTGTTCTGATCATAAAGGGATGCTGGATATTATCAAAAGCTTTTTCCACATCAATTGAGAGAATCATATGGGTTTTTTTTTTTTTCATTTGTTTATGTGATGAATTATATTTATAGATTTACATATATTAAACCAGCCAGCCTTGAGACCCTGGGATAAAAACCCACTTGGTCATGGTGTATAATTTGTTTGATCTGTTCCTGGATTCTGTTTATTAGGATCTCATTGAATATTTTCACATCAATATTCATTAGTGATATTGGTCTGTAATTTTCTTTTCTTGTTGGGTCTTTTCCTGGTTTGGGGATCAAGGTGATGTTTGCTTCATAGAATGTTTTGGGTGGTATTCCTGCTTTTTTGATATTTTTCAAAAGGTTGAGTAATATAGGTATTAGTTCCTCTTTAAATGTTTGGTAGAATTCTGATGTGAAGCCATCTGGTTCCAGGCTTTTCTTTTTAGGGAGATTTTGTATAATTGATGCTATTTCAGAACTTGATATAGATCTGTTCAACATTTTCACTTGATTCTGGCTAAGTCTTGGTAGGTGGTGTGCTTCCAAGTATTGATCAATTTCCTTCAGATTTTCATAGTTCTGAGAATAAAGTTTTGTGTAATATTCATTAAGGATTTTTTGAATTTCTGAGGAATCTCTTGTTATTTCATCATTTCCATTTCTGATTGGTGAAATTAGAGATTTTCCTCTTTTTTTCCTAGTTAGGTTAGCCAAATTTTATCTTTTTTAATTGACCTTTTCAAAAAACAAACTTTTTGAATTACTGATCTGTTGTATAATTCTTTTGTTTTCAATTTCATTTAATTCTGCTCTAATTTTGGTTATTTCTTTTCTTCTGCTAGGTTTGGGATTAGAATGTTCTTCCTTTTCAAGTTGCTGGAGATTCCCATTAAGGTGTTAACTTCCTCTCTTTTCATTTTCTTGAGGAAGGCTTGTAGTGCTATAAATTTCCCTCTTAGGACTGCCTTTGCGGTATCCCAAAGGTTCTGAATTCGTGTCTTCATTTTTGTTTTGTTCCAAAAATTTGGTAATTTCCTTCTTAATCTCATCCATGATCCAGCTATCATTCAGCATAAGATTATTTAGTTTCCATGTTTTTGTAGGAGTATGCAGAGTCCTGCTGTTACTGTGTTCAACTTTTATTCCATGATGGTCTGAGAAGATGCAAGAAATAATTTTTATTCTTTTAAGTTTGTAGAGGTTAGACTTGTGACCTAAGATGTGATCAATTTTGGAGAATGTTCCATGAGTTGGTGAGAAGAATGTGTATTCAGTTTTGTTAGAATGAAATGTTCTGTAGATGTCTGTTAAATCCAAGTGTTGAATGGTTAAGTTTAAATAGAAAATTTCTTTGATTAGCTTCTTATTGGAGGATCTATCCAACACTGCCAAAGGAATGTTAAAATCTCCCACTATTATGTTGCTGGAGGAAATCCAGTTGCTCATGTCTGTTAGAGTCTCTCTTATAAATTGAGGCACATTCTGGCTGGGTGCATAAATATTAATAAATGAAATCTCATCATATTGAGTAACATATATGAAGTGATCATGCTTATCTTTCCTTACTTTTATTGGTTTAAAGCCTATTGTATCTGTGAATAAAATTGCAACATCTGCTTTTTTCTGATTTCCATTTACCTGAAATATAATGACCATCCATTCACCTTGAGTCTATATTTATTTTTTAAGGTAAGATGAGATTCTCATATGCAACAGACATCTGGCCTGTGTTTTTGTACCCAGTCAGCCAACCAATGCCCCTTTACAGGACAATTTAAGCCATTCACATTAATTGAGAATATTGATGAGCCTGGTAGAATTTTGGGTATCAAGTTTTTTGAAAGTCCAGTGGACATTTTTTTAATGTATAAATTTTAATCTCATCTTTTATACACCAAGAAAAGATTAACAATTTTATCCACATCAAGATGCTTGTTATGAAGGATTGATTCCATTTCTCTGAATAGCTCTTTCTCCAGTTTCTTCATGTTGTCCAGTATTGTTTTGGCTTTTTCTTCATTATTATCTATTACCTCCAATGCCTGTTGATGTTTTTGGTAGAGTGGGTGTCTTCTGTCAGGCTTAAAATGTGGCTTCTCTCCAACTGGATCTTCAAGTTCAAAAGTTGGTGAGCAGGTATCCCACAGTTGTGAAATATGTGGCACAAATATAAAAGGCTTAAAAACAGATCTGTTGGGATCAGGAATTCCTGTAAAGAAATGAATGCAAGGAAGGGTGGAGTCTTGAGGTAAAATAGAAACTATGCTTGGAGTGGTCAGGAATTCATCTTCCATATTAATCCCACTTGGTTTATCACAGAGAATTTCCATCATTGTTTCAAAAGTTTTGTTTCCTTTGTGTTTATTTAGAATCTTGTAGCCCTCACAGTATCTTCCTGATGAATTCATTATCTTAGCTGTGTCAAGGTAAGAGTATGTTACAGCAAAATCAAACGCATTTTTACCATCCCATCAACCTTTCTGTTTAGCATAGTTTTTCATGTCTGGATGGTCCCAATCAATCTTGGTTGTTATAGAAAGCTGATTAGAAATATTACAAACTCTTTCTTGTACTTTCTCTGGTGCCCAGTACTTCCCTGCAGTCTCCAGAATCTAGGCTTCATTCCTATCAGCTATCAGGAAACTGCTGTGATAGGCAAAAATCTTCCCACCCTCTGTACAATTTCCACCCTGGCCATGTTTTTCTAATAAATCAACAATGACATTGAGGGCTTTTTCAGCTATGTCAGCTCTTTCAAGGCCACGTCTGACAAGGCCCCATCCCTAGTAGTGCTTCTTCATTACAAACTTTTTCTCTTCCCCATACAGCTTCATTCCCAATGCAAACTCCCTGCTCATTGGCTCCCATTTCTGCTCCCCACAACCATGCTCGACAACTAAGGACAACAGCATATGTTTCAGGAACTTGCTCAATTTCTATGTAAATACACTTAAGATTTTTTTCCAGGTTATCAAGAACTGCAGCAGGAAAAAGAAACTCCTTGTACTTCATTGCACAGTCTATCTGAATTTTTTCCAAAAATAATCATGTTATCAACTGTTGTTGGAGGCAATGCCACAAAAGTGTCACAGGAAAAGGGTTCCATTACTTTTAAGCTGGACTCCTAGATACTTGAAGTGATCGGGGGAAGTGCAAGCAGGGTCAGGTACCCAGGGGGACATTTTTAATCCTTTTGCCACTGTGGAAGTTGGAATTTGATCAAAAGTTTCCGAGTGAGTTTACTTTTGTGGTGGAGGATTGTGCTGGTCATTATGGAGGAGAGGTCTGAGAATATCCTGGAGAGCTTGTTTAGTTGTGGCAAATTTCTTCAATATGTGCATGTCATTAAAGTATTTAATTTCTCCATCATAAATGAAACTCAGTTTAGCTGGATACAGAATCCTGGGTTGAAAGTTTTTGTGGTTTTTTTTTTTAGGAGATTAAAAGTCAATGACTACCCTTTTCTAGCTTGAAAGGTTTCAGCAGAGAGATCTGCAGTCAATCTAATATTCTTCCCCTTGTAGATTATGGTTTTCTTACGTCTGGCTGCTTGCAGAATTTTCTCCTTCACATTAACTTTGGTGAAGTTAATTATGATGTGTCTGGGGGTTGTCTTATTCGGGTTGCGTCATGCTGGGGTTCTGAAACTGGCTGCTATCTGAATTTCAGAATCTCTTGGCTTGTCTGGAAAGTTCTCCTTCATAATCTCAGCAAGAGGGGTCTTTGTGCTTTGCAAAGCAACTTTGTTGCCTTCAGGAATTCATATAGGTGAATATTAGTTTTCTTTGAATTATCCCAAAACTCTCTGAGAGAATGATCCATTTTTGCTCTCCATTTCTCCTCTTCTTTCAGCACTTGGAAGCATTCAAATGCTTTGTCTTCAATGTCAGAAATCCTCTCTTCTGCTTGCTTCATTCTGTTACTGAGTGATTCTACCATATTCCTCAGATCTTTGAGGGCTGCAAATTCTTGTCTCAGTGTGTCAAAATCTTTGGTGATTTTGTCTTTGAATTCATTGAATTCTTGGGACAACTTTTGAATTTCTCCTTGAATTTCTTTTCTTTTTTTTTTTTTTAGAGACAGAGCCTCAAGCTATCACCCTGGAGAGAGTGCTGTGGCATCACAGATCACAGCAACCTCCAATTCCTGGGCTCAAGCGAGTCTCTTGCCTCTGCCTCCCAAGTAGCTGAGACTACAGGTGCCCGGCACAACACCTGGCCATTTTTTGGTTGCAGTTGCCATTGTTGTTTGGTGGGCCTGGGCTGGATTCGAACCCGCCAGCTCAGGTGTATGTGGCTGGCGCCTTAGCCCATTGTGTATGTGGCAAGGCTCCAAGCCTCTCCTTGAATTTCTAATTCCAACTTTACCTCCATTTATTAATTGGTTTTTTTTTTTTTTTGAGATAGAGCCTCAAGCTTTCACCCTGGGTAGAGTGCCATGGTATCACAGCTCACAGCAACCTCCAATTCCTGGGCTCAAGTGAGTCTCCTGTCTCTGCCTCCCAAGTAGCTGGGACAACAGGTGCCTGCCACAACACCCAGCCATTTTTTGGTTGCAGCCCGTCATTGTTGTTTGGCAGGCCTGGGCTGGATTCGAACCTGCAAGCTCAGGTGTACATGGCTGGCGCCTTAGCTGCTTGAGCCACAGGCGCTGAGCCTCCATTTATTAATCTTATTTGCAATCCAAACTCTGAATTCGATTTCTGACATCTCAGCCTTTTGTCTATAAATGGGATCTTCAGTTGTATCTGCCCTATCACTCCTTGGAGGAGTTGATCATCTCTACTTATTCATGTTACCAGAGTTTTTCTGCTGATTCCACCCCATGATTATTTTACACCATTTGGCTAGATGAGCAGATAAGGTGAAGTTGGGTTGGGGGGCTCCTGGAGTAATGATTAACCAACCTTTTGCTCAAGTGCTGGGACTGGTGTCGGTACCTTTTCCCCTAGAGCTTTGCAAAGGACTGGAACAGTGCTATGGCCCTGAGAAACTGGGGACCTGCTTGGTGTGGTGGGGCTAAATGGCTCTGTCTTATTTTTAGCTGGTCTTTGTCCTACACTAGTGAATTAGTTACTCTGGGTTGGAGTCTCAACTGTGGAGAAATACTAGCAATTAAGTCACCATGCCCCCCACAGGCAACAACTGGAAAAGGAAAATCAAACCTTCCCACGACCACACACTCAAAGTATCACTTTGAATAGTCCTCGGGTGATTGGTCCAGTCCAAGAGATCCAAATCAATTGTCCCAGACAGCACTTAGTCCCAAGTGAGGGAGTTTTCAAAAGGTCTCTGGCACCTAGAGAGCAGGAGTTTGCTGGCAGCTCAAGTATGACTCATTGTGGCACTCTGTGGAGTCAGAAGGACTCCCCCACACACACCAGCAAATGAATTAGTCTGGGATGCCTCCTTCCCTACCTTGCACCTCTGTCACACCCAGTCACTGGTAACCCCACAGGGCTATGACCCAGTTCCCTCCAATGAGCAGATGCTCCAGGGGGTTGAGCCTGCCTGAGTCACAGAGAGATCTTATGTCTTCTTGGTCAGACCTCTGCACTCTGCCACCATCTGGAGGGGGAAGCAGAGGTCTGACAACCTCAGGTGGTTAATGGAAGCTGGGACGGTTGACTCAGTTCCAGCCCCAACCCTGATTGATGTTGCTGACACATTTGTGCAGAATTTGTGATTCTGTCCTAGCTGTATTCCCCTGCAGACCAGGCTACTGTTTGAGTTCACAGAAACTGCAATTCAGCCCTGGTCTGTGCCACTGCCCAGAGCTGGTGTTTCTGTTTCCCCTGCAGTCTGTGTTGGGGAGAGTGTGGCTCACACTTGGCTCGGAGTTCCAGCCTCAGCCTGGCTGCCTTTGTTTCATCTATGATCCCTTGAGGGCCAGGTGTTTCTTAGGCTAACTAAAGCAGTCCTCTGGCTCAGCTCCACCCTGGGAGCATGCCGTCTCTGTGCATGCATCTTCAATTCTCCATTCTGCCGTGCTCCGCCCAGGCCAGTACTGCCACAGGCATACACTTTGCTCACGGGGTCTGCGTTCCATCCCAGATGTTCTCCAGCAGTGTCTGTCACTAGAGAAGATGCCTGGCTCCCTCTGGCAGCCCAGAGAGATAGGGAGTGTCCTTCCAAAAGATCCCCAGGGGTGCGAGCTCCACTGTTTCCACTGCTGCCACTGCTGCTCTGTGCCAAGGGGCATTGCCTCCCATTCCCACACAGTTCCTTCAGTCCATCACTTTCTCCTCACCCCTGTGCCATAGAATCAGCACAGAACTGCCCAGCCCATGCCCTGTCCACACCTCTCGAGAAAATACCCAAGAATCTGGCTTCCAGACCGTGGGCTGAGAGGAAGGGAGTGCTGGGAGTTCAGAATTGCAGGTAGAGAATATATACAGTTTTATATAGTTTTATTCCTGGCAGGAGAGTGCCATGGCACCCTAATAGGGAAAGGAGGTCCAGTTTTTAGAGGGTCTCTCCTATGGGATATAATGGGAGGACGTTTGAACTCTGCTCACGTGTTTGTAGAAAGTATACTGCAAGCTGTACTCATGGGGGAGGAGGTTCTCATTTGCTTGGCGATGGATTTTCTACCTTTTGTTGGTATCCTTGGGGTCTCAGCTCACCTCAGCAGGGTTGATGAGCATTCTTCAACCTTCTCTCTTGGCTCAGAGCCAAACCATCAGCTTACTTGCTAAACTTCTGTCCTTTAACTCTCCTTCTGGGCAAGAGCCTCTGTGGAAAGCTGACTCTGGCCAGCCATCTTGCCTTCGCCCCCCCCCATTATATTTTCGAGAGCAAGACGGATTTATTGTTTGGCACAGTAAGAAGCACATGGGATACTTCTCACGCAGTTTCGTGATGTACTATTTTGAATGTTTTGTACTATTAGTACTATTTTTTACTATTTAGAAAACTCTCATACATCACCATATTTCATCTTTACATGCTTCATTGTGTCTCTGCACACAAACATGTCAACATTAATTACATAATCAGACCACAACACAGCACAATACTTCTTTATTATGTTCTAATACTTATCAGTATGCATTTTTCCTACATTATTATTTTTTTTATAGCATCTCACTATGTTGCTCTTGGTAGAGTGTGATGGTGTCACAGCTCACAGCAACCTCAACCTTCTGGGCTTAAAGCATTCTCTTGCCTCAGCCTCCCAAGTAGCTGGGACTACAGGTGCCCAGCTATTTATTTTATTTTATTTTATTTATTTTTTATGAGACAGAGTCTCACTATGTCACCCTCAGTAGAGTGCTGTAGCATCACAGCTCACAGCAACCTCAACCTCCTAGGTTTAAGCCATTCTCTTGCCTCAGCCTCCCAAGTACCTGGGACTACAGGCATCCACCACAACACCTAGCTATTTTTTGTTGCAGTTGTCACTGTTGTTTAGCTGGCACCAGGCTACATTTGAATCCACCAGCCTCGGTACATGTGGCTGGCACCTTAACCACAGTGCTATGGGTGCCAAGCGTTGGCCATTTTTTCTAAAGATGAGGTCTCGCTCTGGCTCAGGCTGCTCTCCAACCTGTGAGCTCAGGCAATCCACCCACCTCAGCCCCTGCTAGGATTACAGGTGTGAGCCACCACTCCTGGCCTCTACTGACTGAATTTTATAAGATTCCAAGTGATAGCAGAAGCACAATCGACACCTCTTTATATACCAAATGGAAAGCTCCAAGATAGCATTGAGGAAGGGAGAATTTTCTTCATATCTGAACCTCCAGCATGTGGTTTTACTCTTGACTTTTCTCTGAAAGAGTAACCTGAGCCAAGGTGGGACACATGGCTGCAGAGTTCAGGTAGAATTAATACCAAATATGACTGCCATGCTTTGAAGATTGGACTTTCTGGTGAGTGCAAGCAATCCAGGGATGTTGGTAAAGAGAAAACAAACTGTCCAATGTTAAATAGGTAACTGGCTTATAGCCTAGAAGGGGCAAATGGTATGCAGGTAAAGATACCAATGTATGTTTTTATGTTAATCTAGATGAGAAGTAACAGTGGCTCTGGTTAATAAAGTGCCAGTAGAAGCAGCAGTAAATGGCTATTAATTATCTAAAAAGCTGTGTTCAGTGGTTAGTAGGTAATAGGAATCATTCTAGGACATGGGGCCCAACAGTGAACATCCTGAGTATACATTTTAGTGCAGAGGCACATGGAATAAACAAATAAATACATACATACCTATTGGTGATTAGTATTACTAAGGAAAAGAAAAGTTTAGGCTCAAGATATGAGGAAGGAGGCTATTTTATATAGTGTTATAATTCTAGGATATCCTGAATACAGTAGCATCTTATCAGAGACCAGAATGAAGATATTAATCAAGGTGGTGGGACTTGATTACTAATAGAGAAAGGAAAGTGGTGAGCGGCAGGGAGGTGTGGGGTGGAAAAAGGAAGACACATGGGAAATGTCAGAATCGTGCCAGCCCTTGGGTGAGGGGAGGGTGGTACTACTTATGGGATGAGATCAACGTGCAGTAGAAGTGGAGTGAGGAGAGATGCCCTCAATCTTGCACAGGTTGAATTCACGGCATCTATAGGGCTCTCTCCAGGCTGCTAGAGGTCTGGAGGCAGATCACAGCTGAGACTGGGGACTCAGCAGGTAGTTTGGGGAAAAATTGCCAAATTGCACGTGCTTGAGAAAGTCCAGGGATTCTGCATAACTAAAAATATAGAGATTCCTGGTTCAGCTCCTGTAGATAAGCAGCTAGGATACCAGCCACATACACTAGACCTGGTGGGTTAGAATCTAGCCCAGGCCTGCCAAATAACAATGACAACTATAAGCAAAAACTAGCCATGAGTTGTAGCAGGTGCCTGTAGTCCCAGTTCTTGGGTGGCTGAGGCAAAAGAATTGCTTAAGTCCATGAGTTTGAGGTTGCTGTGAGCTGTGATGTCACGGCACCCTCACTGTGACAGCTAGCAACTCTGTCTCAAAAAGAAAAAAGAAATAGAAATTCCAGAGTCATGAAAACCTTTTTGAGACTCATAGAAATAAAGGATTAAGGGAATTTTGAAAAGAGGCATTTTCTGAAAAACAATGGTAGAGGTTCGAAGGTCGTAGTTGTGGTTGTTTGGCAGGCCCAGGCTAGATTCAACCCGACAGCTTGGGTGTATGTGGCTTAAGCTCTAGCCGCTTGAGCTATAGGCGCCCATCCAAGATGGTCTGAAGGTCAAGATTGCATTGTCTGGAAAGGCAATGAAACGCTGACTTTCAGAAAGCCAGAGACTAGGAGAGTGGAGAAGAATATGGTAATCTGTGTTATTCCTGGCAATGTTAGACTCAGAAAATAGTGTGGACGGTTTATCAGGGACAGGGTTGGCTGAAGGGTTGGCTAGCACTCAGAGCCATAGAATAGAGCAGGAGGAGTATGCAGATTTCTGTTCTTGTGGTGACAGAGCCTTGCAGCGCTGGGCTCTTGAGATGCAGATAGAAGGTGGGAGTCAGGTGAGGTCTCAGAATGGGCTCAGCGCGCCACCTAGCGCCCTTATTTTGCAGCACACTCACCTTTCCCTCCAGGAACCATACTGGAGTCCTCAAACTATGGCCCACTGGCCACATGCATTGGTGTGAATTGTATTTGTTCCCATTTTGCTTTTTACTTCAAAATAAGATATGTGCAGTGTGCATAGGAATTTCTTCTTAGTTTTTTTCAACTATAGTCTGGCCCTCCAACGGTCTGAGGGACAGTGAACTGGCCCTCTGTTTAAAAAATTTGAGGATGCCTGTAAAATTTAGTTTTTCAATCCCGTTTATTGAATTCCAGAAAAAATACCTGGATACAATAATATCTTTGGGGTTTCTGATGACATAAATCACCTTAAAGGAAAATGGGAGAAAGAAAAATTAATACATTTATTTCCCACCACTTTCGATCTTCCTAAAACAGGAGAAAAAGCCAATTCTTAGAAAACGTCCAACAAAGTCATTGTATTTTTTCAGATGAATTACTTGCTGCATTAATTAATATAAAATTTAAAGTGCCTTTCTTTTTTTTTTTTTTAATTTTAGTACTATATTTTACTTAATATGTCCACAATACCATTTCTTTTTTTTTTTTTTATAATTTTATTGAATCATAATTCTGTACATTGGTGCAATCATAGGGCATGATTCATATACATTCAGAAATGTTTTCATCGTACTGTTACAGATAGCCTTCATGGCATTTTCTTGATCACTAT
>CAUYON010161497.1:0-20597 GCA_963573935.1 Arctocebus calabarensis | reverse complement strand
AGCTACTAGGGAGGCTGAGGCAAGAGAATCGCTTAAGCCCAAGAGCTGGAGGTTGCTGTGAGCAGTGTGACGCCACGGCACTCTACCCAGGGCGATAAAGTGAGACTCTGTCTCTACAAAAAAAAAAAAAAAAAAGAAAGTAGATGTTAAATAATTTCCTCATTTTGGCTGTTTGTCTACTTTGAATTTTCTTTAGGAAGGGGTGTGGGAGTGCTAAGGAATGTGGCCAATGGTCAACACAACTTCGCTCCATTCACTATTCCTACCTCTGGCTAGCGTTTTTTTGTTTGTTTGTTTTGGTTTAGGGGTTCCTGGACCATGTTGATTAGGTGTCCCAAATCAGATTAGCATGTCCCCAGAGAATAATCTAGAAAACATCAGAGCTGCTATCAAAAATTTCAGCAAAGAGGCTGGTTGTGATGGCTCACACCTGTAATCCTTGCAGTCTAGGAGGCTGAGGCAGGTAGATCGCCAGAGCTGAGGAGTTTGAGACCAGCTTGAGCGAGACACTGTCTCTACAAATAGAAAACTACCTGGGTGGTGTGGCCTGTGCCTGTAAGGTGCTATAAGCTGTGATGCCACTGTACTCTACCCAGGGTGACAAAGTGAGACTATCTTTTAAAGAAAGAGTCCTAGCTACTTGGTAGGCTGAGGCAAGAGAATCTCTTGAGCCTGGGGGTTTGAGGTTGCTGCGATCTATGACACCAGGGCACTCTACCCAAAGCAACAGAGTGAGACTCTGTCTCAAAAAAAATTTTTTTTTCCAGCAAAGATGCTGGGTGTAGTGGCTCATGCCTATAATGTCAGCACTCTAGGAAGTCAAATAGGTAGATTGCTTGAGCTCAGGAGTTCGAGACCAGCCTGAAGAGTGAGACCCTGTCTCTACTAAAAATAGAAAAACTAGCTGGGTGTCCTTTCAGGCACCTATAGTCCCAGCTACTTGGAAGGCTGAGGCAGAGGATTACTTGAACTCAAGAGTTTGAGATTGCTATAAACTGTGACGCCCCTGTACTCCACCCAGAGTGACAAAGTGAGACTCTATCTTAAAAAGAAAATTCAGTGGGCGGCGCCTGTGGCTCATTAAGTAGGGCACCCGGCCCCACATACCGAAGGTGGCATGTTCAAACCTGGCCTCGGCCAAACTACAAAAACAGAAAAGTAGCTGGGCATTGTGGCGGGTGCCTGTAGTCCCAGCTACTTGGGAGACTGAGGCAAGAGAATCGCCTAAGCCCAGGAGCTGTAGTTGCTGTGAGCTGTGTGATGCCACGGCACTCTACTGGGGGTGACAAAGTGAGACTCTGCCTCTACAAAAAAAAAACAAAAAAACTCAGTAAAGAAACCTACCCTGCATTTCACTCTGGGGTCATTGTCATGCTAGGTTAAAAATAAGAAGTTGGTTGAGCTGCTAAGAAGGAAAGTTCGTCTTGCCCAGCCTTATGTCGGCGTCTTTCTAAAGAAAGATGACAAGTAAGTGCCATTTTTCCTTCATTCTTCCATTGAAGTCACCCTGGAGTATAGCACCAATCCTGCTCCACAGTTTGGACCTTTAACCCTTGACCTAAAAGAAACCAAGGAAAACCTCCAGGAGAAAAGCTGAGAGCCTAGCAAATTAACTTCTTGGTCTTACCTGAGGACTCACTTTGTAGTACATAGCACTAACCTTAAGCATTGTCAAGATGGGAGGAAAATTAACCTTGAAGACCCACAGTGCTAAAAATGTACCCATGAAAATGCTTCAAGAGCAGAGCTAGCTGGACAGATATAGTATCTACAGGTGTATCCACACTGATTCCATGTAGTATTCTGAGCAATCTCCAAAGTAGGGTAGAAGAGAATCAGAATTCCATGTGGGCCCCACCCTAGTGGCTGACTTAGCAAGGAGCTGCCTGCCTGATTTCTGTCACCACTGGTGGCAGCCCTGACCTGGCAGATGTTCCTCCAGAGTCTGTAGCTCATATGGGAGCCAAAGAGGCTGCTCTCAGTTTTCAGAAGTGGTGGTGGGAGTGTTTCTTTTTTCCTCTTCCCCTACCCCAGCCGGAGTGTTGTAGGTGTTTGAGCCAACTTTCCCTGTGTCCTCTCCCTCAGCAATGAGTCTGATATCGTGGAAAGCCTCGATGAGATCTACCACACGGGGACATTCGCCCAGATCCATGAGATGCAGGACCTTGGAGATAAGTTGCGCATGATCGTTATGGGACATAGAAGGTGTGTGGGGCTGGGTGCAGAAGCTCACACCTGTAAACCTGGCACTCTGGGAGGCTGAGATGGGAAGATCACTTGAGTGCAGGAGTTTGATACCCCGACTCTCCAAAAATTTTAAAACTTAGCTGGATGTGTTCGTACATGCCTATAACCAGCTACTTGGGAGGCTGAGGCAGGAGGATCCCTTGAGCCCAGGAGTTCAAGGGTGTAGTGAGCTAGGCTAATGCCACTGTACTCCAGCCTGGGTGACAGAGTGAGACTTGTCTCAAAAATAAAGAAAAAGTGCCTGGGCCAGCACGGGTGCTGGTATATATGAGCCAGAGTACATGAGACTTGACAGCATGAGCAGCTATGGGATGCCTCAGGTCCTGGCATTGGCCTGCCCTTCTTGGTCAGCACTGCAGCTTTTGCCACTAGCAGGGGTCAGCACTAGCTTTTGCCACAGGCCAGGGCAGGGATGGAATGGGGGTATGAGACATGTCACCTGTGGCTTCTTCCCTTCTCAGAAAGCAGCAGGTTACCTGAAATTCCATCTCTAGGTGCATTTTTCTTCTAAGACCTTATATCTGCCCCTGTGGGCAGATACACACAGGTTAGCAATTACTGAGTTTTTCACTTGGTGAGACACAATTTCCTCTCCATTCAGTCCATGTACTTTCTATTTCCATCCTGCTACAGGGTTGCACCCAACACCCGCAAGCCTAGTTGGACTCTGCGGCTCCTATTAAGAAAAGTCTTGGTTCCATGCCTGTGGCTCAACAGGCTAAGGCACCAGCCACGTACACCTGAGCTCGCGGGTTTGAATCCAGCCCAGACCCACCAAACAACAATGGTGGCTGCAATCAAAAAACGGCCAGGCATTGTGGCGGGCACCTGTAGTCCCAGCTACTTGGGAGGCAGAGGCAGGAGACTTGCTGGAGCCTAGGAATTGGAGGTTGCTATGAGCTGTGATGCTACAGTACTCTACCCAGGGTGACAGCTTGAGGCTCTGACTCAAAAATAAAAAAAGTCTATAAGATCAACTCCAGGTCAAAGCTCTTGATGGATAAGCCAACCCACTATCCAAGTGTATTCCGAGTAGCATTGGTCCTCTTAAGGATCCTGTGATCAGACACATGTGGGAAACATTTCAGAGTCACAAGCCTTGTCAAAGACTCTTTGGAGTCAAATGGAGAGTCCTCCCGCCATGATATCTTTTTCTTGTGTTAGCCTGGTGATACTCCTAGAACACACTCAGGAGAAACGGTCTAGGTCTAGGTCATGTGTCAGTTCCTTGGTGAGGGTTGCACTGCTCTCAGCCTCTATGCCCATCTTCATCAGCCCACATTGGGGTCTGTGGTGGAGATGAGGCTATCCCTCTGTCTCTCCTGGGATGGCAGGAACAGAATAACATGCAACTGAGGCCGGGCACAGTAACTCATTCCTGTAATCGTAGCACTCTGGGAGGATGAGACAGGTGGATTGCCTGAACTCAGGAATTTAAGACCTGCCTGAGCAAGAGCAACATGTCTCTACTAAAAATAGAAAAAACTAGCCAGGTGTCATAGTGGGCGCCTGTAGTCCCAGCTACTTGGGAGGCTGAGGCATGAGGATTGCTTGAGCCCAAGAGTTCGAGGTGGTTGTGAGTTATGACACCATGGCATTCTACCCTGGGCAACAGAGTCAGACTCTGTCTCAGAAGAATTTTTTTAGCAAAGAGTCTGGGCACGGTGCTCATGCCTGTAATCCTAGCACTCTGGGAGGCCAAGGCAGGTGGATCCCTTGACCTCAGGAATTCAAGACCAGCCTGAGGAAGAATAAGACCCTGTCTCTACTAAAAATACTAATTGGGAGTTGTGGTAGGAGCCTGTAGTCCCAGCTACTTGGGAGGCTGAGGCAGGAGGATCACTTGAGCCTGGGAGTTTGAGGTTGCTATGAGTTAGGCAGATGCCACGACACTCTCTACCTTGCACAACAGAGTTAGACTCTGTCTTGAAAAAAACCAAAAAAAAAGCTACAGCTTATCCTTAGAACATTTGTAGAGGACAACAGGGCATTGGTGTGGGACACAGGGAATGCATGAATCTGACTGAAGCCCAGGGTACAGGGGATATTGGCTGTGGAGCTCTGAGAACGAGGCTCAGTCTCTACCCTATAGTCACCTTGCCCCAGTGGGTGCAGAGGTCTTAGGCTCAGTGGGACTTTTATACTGCTTGGCCCCTTGGGGAGGAATTTCCCAGGGTTCTCCCAGCCTCAGTGGCCTCTCTCCTGTCTTTAGGGTTCACATCAATAGACAGCTAGAGGTGGAGCCAGAGGAGGCAGAGGTCGAGAATAAACAGAAGCCCAGGAAGAAGTTGAAGCGAGGCAAGAAGGAGGCAGAAGAAGACCTGAGTGTGAGGCACCCATTGGAGATGACGATGGAGCCTGCCTCTGATGGCCCTGGGGAGGTGCTCATGGTGGAAGTTGAAAATGTTGTCCATGAAGACTTTCAGGTCACAGAGGAAGTAAAAGTAAGTCCAGGCCCTTTACTGTCACTGTTGGCCATGGCACCATGTTGAGAAGGATTCTTGGGCTACTGTGGCTGATCTTGGTGGGAAGGGGTGTGGTGATGTCTGCCTCAGGCACTAGAAGGGACCCAACTGCACTTGCCACTGTCCTGGGTGGACATTTCTGTCCCTTGAGATCAGCAGTATAGTGGAAACATCCTGTAACGCTGGACTAAGTAGCCCTTTCATCTGTTGAGCACTTGAAGTATACTGATGCAGATGAGGAATGGAACACAAAACCTTATTGAATTTTAACTCATTTAAATTTAAATAGTACTTGGTGCACTGGGTGCAGGTGTCTTGCACCTGTAATCCCAGTACTTTGAGAGCCAGAGGTGGGAGGATCACTTTAGGCCAGAGAGGTTCAAGACCTGACCAATGCAGAAATTGAAAATAAAAAAATTAGCCAGTGATGTACCTATAGTTCCAGTTACTTGGGAGGCTGAGGTGGGTAGATTGCTTGAGCCCAGGACTTCAAGGCTTTGAGTGATCTATGATGAGGCCACTCTGCTCTAGGAGCGGGTGACAGAATGAGGCCTTATCTCAAAAAAAAAAAAAAAAGGCCTTAGCCGTGCCCACAACTCCCATGCAGAAGGGGCCAGTCTGTCTTTGCGACCCTAACACCAGGTTCTGGTAGGTAACCTGCCAGCTAAGAGCCCTGGTGACACACAAGCACACCTGGACATGGATGCGTCACAGCCTGGGCCTTTCATGGCCAAGGCTAAGAAGAGGATGTATTGGTTATAAGTATAGTGCTTAAAATAAAGGAATAAAGACACTCCCTGCCCCCTTTCTCCTCAAGATGGCTTGTTCTAAGGACAAGGGGTCATGGTGTCAGTTTTACTCTCTTGGTTCTGTGTCCCAGTGTCTGATGGGTTTGGGCTCCATTCCTTGGTCTTCAGGGCTGTCCTTTGCCAGAGAGTTGGTGGGTTGCCAAGTGAGCCCAGTGACTCATGTGACTTCCCTGCTTGCTAGGCCCTGACCGCCGAGATCGTGAAGACCATCCGAGACATCATTGCCTTGAACCCTCTCTACAGGTGGGTCTCCTGCATGCACAGCTGGCTACACTGGGACCTGTGCATGGCTTTTCAGGAAACCAGGTTGGCAGGGGGCTTTCTCACAGTGTTGACTTATCAGGAGGGATCTGGGGCTGACAAACCAGGCCCAGGTTCTTGTCCTCTTCCTGTCAAGGCTGGATGCTGTGTTGTCACCAGCGGGCAGAGGAGGAGGCAGTCTTATGGCATGCACAGCCATCCTAGGGTTGAAGTGTGAGTCTCTTGACAGGGTTGGGTAGACTGTCATCCCTGATCTTGGTAGGGCCTGGGCAGCAGAGCTGACCCCTGGGGAGCATCTCCAAGGCCTTGCCCAGAGCTATTGAGGAAAAAGACATTGAGGCCAAGTCCCCTTCAGAGTGCAGTGGGAAGGGAGGCCCTGGCGGCTGTGGCAGTGTCCCTATGTCCCCCAGGGAATCTGTACTACAGATGATGCAGGCTGGCCAGCGGGTAGTGGACAACCCCATCTACCTGAGCGACATGGGTGCTGCACTGACTGGCGCTGAGTCCCAGGAGCTGCAGGACGTCCTGGAGGAGACCAATGTGAGTGCCTGCCCTGTCCCTTCCCTACACGTGCCTTTTCCTCCCCAGCTGCTTGTCCCCAGCTCTGCTTTTAAGATAGTTTCCCTTCAGCCTGTACCTATCAGGGCCCCTTTGTCTCTTTCTTGTCAGCAGATTCATAGCTCTCCCTAGGGTGATACCCATCCATTACTTACCCAGGTACCCGCGCTGTCGCCAACCTCTAGCTGTTGTGAACAACCATTGCATGTAACTTGCAGACCTGCAGGACTTTATCTGTAGGATGTACTTGCATAGCTGGACTTGTGGGTCTCTGTGCTTTGGTGAGGTATGGCCATGTGCTTCCCAGTAGCAGCTCTCAAGGTGTCTGTTTCCCCCACATCCTCAGTCTGGCACAGATAGACATCAACTTCTGACTGTCCTCTCTTGACAGATCCCCAAGCGGCTGTATAAGGCTCTCTCCCTACTGAAGAAAGAATTTGAGCTCAGCAAGTTACAGCAACGCCTGGGCCGGGAGGTAAGCCCAGGCAGGGACCTCTGTGGCATCACTCAGGGTCTAGAGCACGGACAGACCATCTCGGCTGGACCAGCTGTAGCAAACTGAGAAGGCTTGTCTCGATTTTGAGGGCTGCATTCGATCACTGCTCTGTTGCTTTGAGCTGTGAATCTGTCCATGTTAAATGAGGGAGCTTAAAACTGGTCCTGATGTGATGAGCTCATAGTGGGATGGGAAGGTTTTGAGACCATCCTTTTGGGAGGGAGAGGCTTTCTGCCTTGGTAATCACAGAGTGGGAAATAGAGACATCCAGGGAAAGTTCGAAATGCTGTTTCCCAAAACCCAGGCATTTGAGGCCTGCCACTCTGATTTTAGGTAAATTCATGGGTATTTCAGAGTGATGTTTTTCAGATCACTGACTCACTTTTTTCACTTAGTTTTATTTTAGGAAATATTCACATCCATCTTTATTTGGGAGACATAGAACATTTGGCTTTCAATGAAGAGCAGCTTCTGGGCAGCCCCTGTGGCTCATCAAGTAGGGCGCCGGCCCCATATACAGAAGGTGGCGGGTTCAAACCTGGCCTCAGACAAACTGCAAAACAGAAAAATAGCCAGGTGTCATGGCAGGCGCCTGTAGTCTCAGCTACTCGGGAGGCTGAGGCAAGAGAATTGCCTAAGCCTAGGAGTTAGAGGTTGCTGTGAGCTGTGTGATGCCACGGTACTCTATAGAGGGTGATAAAGTGAGACTCTGTCTCTACAAAAAAAATACATAAAATAAAAAAATAAAGAGCAGCTTCCAAAACAAGCACAATGAAATACAGCGGTGGGACACTGAGGCCACTGCCTTGCCTATTCCGGGGCTCTGAGCCTACTGTCTGTTCTTGACTCTTAGGAGATTGGTGCTTGTTAGAAAAGCACTAGACGCCGCTTGTGTCATTGGGTCTTTCACTCACTGGTCAGGATTGAAAAGCAAACAGCTTCCTCCTGTGGAATTCAGTGTTACTCATGGAGCAGACTCAGTGTGGGGGGAGACTGATGGTCACAGGTGGAAAGAACTGGAGGCTTCAAGCACCAGGTTTCTTTCCTCTGAGTCCTAGGGAAGCCACAGAGTGGTGGCTACCAGCTGTTCCTTTCCCAGCCCACAATTTGGGTGTAAGCAGCAGCTCCTTGGCCATGCAGGTAGAGGAGAAGATCAAGCAGACCCACCGCAAGTACCTGCTGCAGGAGCAGCTGAAGATCATCAAAAAGGAGCTGGGCCTGGAGAAAGAGGACAAGGACGCCATTGAGGAGAAGTTCCGTGAGCGGCTCAAGGAGCTTGTGGTGCCCAAGCATGTGATGGATGTTGTGGATGAGGAGCTGAGCAAGCTAGGCCTCTTGGACAACCATTCCTCGGAGTTCAAGTAAGCATGTGCTGGGGCTGGGGCTGGCAGCCAGTCCTCAAAGGTGACCTGTTGGTCTGTAGGGCTCCCCCATTGTAGCGGGCGCTTGGTACTGTGCTGCCCCTGCTCAGAGGTGCCTGAAGAGTCCTTACTTTACAGACAAAAAACCAAGGCTGGGGGAAATTAAGTTAGTGACAAGGGGAGGGATTTGAAGCCAGGGACATCTGGCTCTGGGCCAGTACTCCCCCCACCCCCACTGCCTTGAGAGTCAGCCAGGAAGTGACCACATCTTCCTGCAGCTTTGGCCTTGCTTGTGTGCTCTGGCTGTGGGTCTGGGTGACCGCTCTGGGATGCAGGTCAAGAGGCTCAGGTCCCTGTGGGATTCTTTTGGCTACACCCATGTCCAGGCCACTGGACACCAGTCAGGGTAGAACTGACCTGGCTGCTTCCTGTCCACAGCCCAGGAACCAAGCATCAGACCAAGGGAGCTCCTAGGCAGGGTGAGCTCCCAGGGGGAGCATCAGCTTTTAGGATAGCTTTTCAGAGAAGGGGCTTGAGTTTCTTTCTTCTAGCTGCTGGGCCAGGCCCCTGCTTTGGCTCAGAATATCTAGGGATGCTAGAGTTTTTACACAAGGACCCTGAAATGTGCCACCTTCCTCTAAAGGCTTCCACTCCTAAACTTCCCCTGACTTCCTTGGGCAGCTTATGAGCTTCCTACTGCTGCTCTGACACAATGCCATTAAGTTAGTGCTGTACAGCACTGTCATCTTATGGTCTGGAGGGTACAAGTTCTGAGATCAAAGTGTGGTCCCAGGCAGGGCTGGTCCCTCTTGGGGCTCCAGGGGAGAACCCATCTCTTGCCTTTTCCAGCATCTAGAGGCTGCCTGCATCCCTCAGCTCAGGTCCCTTCCTCCTTCCCTCCCCTTTCAGAGCCAGCGGCACAGCATCTTCTAGTCTCTGCCTCTGACCTTCCTGGGACTTGCAGAAGCCTTTACTTTGCCCTGTAAAACCCAACAGCTCCTACCTCTTAGGAGCTCATCGGGTCTACATGGCTGGTTCTGTCACCAGGTTCTGGGCCCCATAGAGGATAAGCCCACTCTAATTGCTGGGGGACTTCCCTTCCCCAAGCACTGTCTACCATCTCTTGGCACCCCAGTTGTCAGACCAGTGAGTCCATCAATCTGTCATCCAAGCCAATCCATGGAGAAGCTGATGAGACAGCAACAATTTTACTTTTATTTCCATAAAAGCCAGCAATTTTGGAGAACAGCGAGGATGTCTCCTCAAAAAACTGTTCTGCTTTCCTATTGCCCTCTGTTACTTTTCTCATAGTAAAAGTAAGCATCAGCAATGTAATTAATTATCATAATATGCATTAAACAAATCCCCCCTCATAGGTTACAAGCTTACACAGTATTTGCCATCTTAAAGTGGTTGTATCTTTTGAGCATTCTACTCTAGACTAAACTTGTGGTTAGTCAGTGTTCTGGGTCTGGAGTTGGGGAGGGAAGGAAGGGGCTGCAGATACCAGTGTTGGAGAAATCAGAGGAACAGGGTGTACTGCTGCTCCACAGAGGCCACGTAGGCGGGGTGTCCCACAGCTGATCCAAGTCTTGGCAGAACACCTCATGATCCTCCCAGAACACAGGAATTTCATGAGTTGCTGCCACAAGGCCTTGTCCCTCGCCTCCCAGCCGGCACCAGGGTCCTTGGAGCATCCAGTCTCTTAACTTTATCTATGACAGAAGGCCTTGTACGTGAATAAACAACTCTAGATTGCAGCACACAGGCCTATCTGGCTCTGGTAAGGCCTGTCCTGCAGAGCCCTGTGTGTAGTGGTTATTTAGGATAACAGTGGTTGCTGTTACCCCCATCTCACTGAGATATCTGTAGCAGGCCCCCAGCCACCTCCACTCAGAAAATTCTCTGTAAGACCTGAGGCAACTTTGTAGCCATAAGTTCCTTCTGCAGGGCTTTGTGTGTCCCTAAAGTAAAATCACCCTCTTTGTGCCCAGGCCTCTGGCATAGTGGCCTCTCCTAGTGCATCTTGTATACCAGAGGGTGAGCTTGGTGGCAGCTAGGCCCAAGCTACTCCATTGTCTGGAAATGGGGTCTCCTGGCCTTCCTTGGTGGCAGTTCTCTTCCTCAGGCTACCCCAATACCCATCAACCCTCACTGAGCTACTCTGGGGCCAGCATGGACGCCCTCCTATCTGCTGCATCATTCTCTTGGCGGTGGATGTGGCCTCAGCCTCAGTTTCTCCACTTGCCTTGGGTCATGTTCTCTCCTTTTTTGAGCCTCACCCTCTCTGTGGTGCCTGCTCAGCCCTGGGCAGAAGGTGGCACATCTGTGCTCTTCCAGCAAGGATCGAATGCAGACCTCGAGGCCCTCCCTCTCCTCCATGTGTCTGAAGTTTTACCAAAGAGCAGGCAGGGTACTCTGGGCAGGAGCCTAGAGAGCCTTGGGGTGTGGTCCCTTCCAGGATGGCCCCTCAACAGTGAGGAGCATGGGACCCCACTCACTGGCTCACATCTGTTCTGTTCTGTGGCAGCGTCACCCGCAACTACTTGGACTGGCTCACATCCATCCCATGGGGCAAATATAGTGATGAGAACCTGGACCTGGTGCGGGCGCAGGCAGTGCTGGAGGAGGACCACTATGGCATGGAGGACGTCAAGAAGCGCATCCTGGTGAGGTCCCCTGTCCCTTCCTGGGGTGGGTGATGGGGACAAGGTCAGTACTGGTAGGGGTTTGCAGTTGGGCCTGGACCTTGATCGCCCCTTTTGCGAACTGAGCTGAGCTGAGCAGCCTGACCAGGGAGAGGGAGGAGCGCATGGTCCAGAATGTGGGAGGCAAAGACCAGTTAGGTGGAGGAGCTTCCCAGACAGGCCTAGTGCTGCCAGGCACCCACAGTTTCCTAGAACCCAGTTGTTCTATTGATGCTGATGGAGCCCTCACCACAGGCTGTCCCTCCTCATGACCACTGATAGTTCCAATCAGTTCAGCCTTCCTGGACTAGCCTGGTTCCTTCTCCCAGACTCTGAATGTCTGAAGGGCTGAGTGAAGGTGGCAAGATTTGTGCCCCTAATCCTCCAGGGAGGGCAAAGCCTCTTCCTCTAGGGCCTGGATCACCAGTGTCCTTGGAGCACCCAGCCCCTGTGCCTGCTGAGCCCACCTCTGCCCGCAGGAGTTCATCGCTGTCAGCCAACTCCGAGGTTCCACCCAGGGCAAGATCCTCTGCTTCTATGGCCCCCCTGGCGTGGGCAAGACCAGCATTGCCCGCTCCATTGCCCGCGCCCTGAACCGCGAGTACTTCCGCTTCAGCGTTGGGGGCATGACTGATGTGGCTGAGATCAAGGGCCACAGGTAGGCTTAGCCCTATCCATGCTCTCCCTTCCTGCTGGCTTAGCCTTCCTTTTGGGCCTCAGTCTTCTCTGCGTCAACATTTAACATTTGTCAGAGTGATTATGGGTTGTCTTCCAAAAATTCTGCTCACGCTGGATTAACTGAAAAGTCTAGGTGTTGGGCAGACTTCAGGCCTGGCTGAATCCAGCTGCTCAAACAACACTGGCAGGAATCTACACTTACAAACCCCTTGGAACCCTCAGCAGATAGCTCTGGTAGTTCTAGCTTATGTCCTGTCCCAGTCTAGACCTCCCTGAAGTCTGTACCCTAGCAACAGCAGGGGCAGGAGTGGCAAGATGATCTCCCAGTGAGGATAGGGCTGTACACACCGGAGAAACCTCAGCACTTGTCTGGTATCTCTCCTGTCTAGTCATCCTCAGGCCCCACGTCTAGCATCCCCATGCCACTTGGCCCTTCAGGTGGGCAGTTGGTTGTTGCTTCCTGCCACGCCAGTTTCTGCAGGTGGTGGTTCTTTGAAAACCATAGTCCTAAAAAAAAAAAAAAGAAAAGAAAACCATAGGCTCTGTGAGAGATAAGTGTGAAGCATCTGCTTTGTGTTTGCTGCCCATTTCCATCCTACAAGGTGTTTAGTCAAATCTATGTCTAAAAGTTAACGTTTCTGGCTTCTTTAAAAATAGCAATAATTCTGGCCACCAGGGCCCACAGGCCTCCTGGCATCAGTGGGCCAAGATGAGCCTCAGCTACCCACCTAGCAGGCAAGGAGAGCCCCCAGCCTTTGCTGTGTCCAGTCCCCCCGGCCCACCATTGAGTGCAGGTGTGGGAAGCCCTGAAGGGGAAGGGGAGCTGCTGTAAGCCCTTGGTCAAGGCTGGGATCTGAGCTGGAGGGGAGAGCTGAGTGGAAGTGAAGGAGCAAGTGCCGGAGGGTTCTGTCAGTCCTATCCAGGGTGTGTGGTCTGAGGCAGGTCCTGCAGCCCCTTGGCCCCCAATTCAAGGAATGCTGGGAGATACAGGCAAGGACCACTTGCTGGGGATGAGGAGAGACCTTGGCAGGGCTTCTACACTACACTAGCCTGGGCATCACTGATATTGGTAAGTCATCTGGACAGGGACAGAGAGGAGGGTGTGGGCAGGTGACCATATGTGTTAACATCTATCTGGTTTTCAAAATAAGACCAAGGACAGGAGACCTCACAGGAGACAGACTGTGGAGATGAAATGGATCCTGTTGATAACAGTAGTGAAACACTCCTCTCCCTACATCCCACCATGGCTCCCATCTCCTTCAGGGTCAAAGCCCAAGTCTTCCCTACCACCTGCCTGTCCCCTCCCTGCTCTGTCCTCCTCCCTCTCATTCTACTTTAGCTGCACAATCCCTGCCCAAAGACATTTGCACGGGCTATGCTTCTACCTGAATGCCCTTCCATCATAGCCTTATCTGACCCCATGTGGTTCCCTCCTTATCACCTTTTCTCAGGGGCTATCCCTAGGACATTCCTTACCACCCCTCCCCCCCCAAAAAAACACTGAAATGTCACAAGCACATCTATGTCCCCTATGGCATTTCAGACAATCCTTCTCCACTTTTTGTTTCTTTGTGGTGTGTATAAAGTCCTCCTACCTTGTGATTTCCTCTGTGGCTTGTGATCTGTCTGCCCTGCTGGGCCTCTAGAGCAGGAGTATAGGACTCTTCTGGTTTGTTCCCTGCTAAATGCTGGGGCAGAGCAAGTTGCTTGTCAGGAAACACTCCTGACAGCAAGTACCAGCTGTGCTGGGCACCTCTTGTGCTGCTAGTGACTTAAGGCCCAGAAGGCCAGGACACACCTGCTATCACCCAGTCTGGTCCATGCGCTCTCTTGTGTTAGATGGGAGAACTTGGGCTGGGTTTCACTGTGTAGGGAGGTGGTGCCAGTAGGGGACAGAACTGAGGGAGACCTAGCTGTGGGTCAGCAATGCCCTAGTTCTCACAGACACAAGGCAAGTTGGGGTGAGTAGCCAGCTGTGTTCCATTGGCTGCCTCACACCTGCAGCTGCTGGCATTTATCCAGTTTACATTGTGGCTACATCATGTGGATTTCTGAGTGGCTTTGTAGGGCACATGGGGTGCTGAGGGCCTGGAATCTTGGTGGCCCAGCCTGGACCCTATGTAGGCTCTGGGACTCCCTGGTAAGCCTCTAACCCCAGTGTGCCCTTTCCTGCAGGCGGACTTATGTGGGAGCTATGCCTGGAAAGATCATCCAGTGCTTGAAGAAGACAAAGACGGAGAACCCCCTGATCCTGATAGATGAGGTGTGTGTCCAGCAAATGGCGGTAGCAAGCCATACCCACTGGCTCCTGAGCCTTCCCAGCTGCAAGGCTGTGTTTGAAGTGAAATGTGTGGCTCCTGCAGGTCCCATAATCACTGTGTCTCAGTGACATGCTCTGTTGACAAGGATGGTCCCTCTTATCCATAGCCAAGCCTAACAGGCCCCTCTTGAAGACCTACGGTGTGGTACTTGCTCCTACTTGGGGTGTCCCCAGCCCTGCGGGCTTCCACTAGAGTGCTTGGCAAGGTGTATGGGGCAGTGCACCAATGCTGCCTGCTATCCACTGCCCCAGGTTGACAAGATCGGCCGAGGCTATCAAGGGGACCCCTCATCAGCACTGCTTGAACTGCTGGACCCAGAGCAGAACGCCAACTTCCTGGACCACTACCTGGATGTGCCTGTGGACTTGTCCAAGGTGCGGTTCCTGCCGACCTGGGGGCCTGGGCTGGTGGGAGGGGCCGGCCAGTCCTCCACCACTTTGGTGCTGCTCCCAGGTGCTGTTCATCTGCACAGCCAATGTCACCGAGACCATCCCAGAGCCGCTGAGGGACCGGATGGAGATGATCAATGTGTCTGGCTATGTGGCCCAGGAGAAGCTGGCCATTGCAGAGGTAAGCTGTCCTGGGGTGCAGGGGGCTCCTACCATGTGCTAGGCACCGAGTCTATGGGGGCCCAGCTCCAGGGAGCCTCCTCTCCGAGGGAGATGGGCAGGGCTACTGTGAGGTTTGCCAAGAAAGTAGATGAGACAGAAACAAGAGACGCCAGGAAGGAGTGCCGAGATGGCAAGAGCTGCCTCAACTTGTAGGGCCCAAACTGCAAAATGCCATCCTGGGATGCTGCACTCTGCTGTGACAGGACAACCACCATGAGGACCATTCTGCCTGGGTCACACACACTCCTGTTTTCCTGTGCTTCACAGGCAGGGGCCTCAGCTGTGTTTCTTAGATGTTAACACAACACCCGCATCTCCCTGTCCAGTCCAGGGATGGCCCTGCTGTCTCCTGGTGCTGGGAGTGGGGAGCATTTTAAAGGTGAGACCTGTGGTCCTGCCTGGAATGACACAGGACAGAGCACATCTTAGCTGAGTCCCTTCCTAGAGAGGAGCCCTGTGTTTCTGATGTAGTCCGTTTTTTTCTGGGAAGGGGTGGAGCATGTTTCTCCCCCTCATCCCTTTTGCAGCCTGTGGTAGGCACTGGTTTCCAGCCCTCAGGTTCCTGATGGTGGCCTGAGTTCCCAGAGGCAGGCTTGTTTACAGCTGGGGTGGGGGGACCGGAAGTTCTAAGACTGACCCCAGCGTTAGTCAGCAAACACAGAGAACACACATGGCTCTCTCTGTGCCTATGTCTCAGACACCCTTGGCTGTGCCGTCAGAGCTTAGGGCTGGTAAGGGTTGTGCTGGGAGCTGGGTACGGTGGCTCATGGCTGTAATCCTACCACTTTGGGAGGTTGAGGCAGGTGGATTGCTTGAGCTCAGTTCAAGACCAGTCTCTATTAAAAACAGAAAAATTAGCCAGGAGGTGTAGTGGTGTACACCTGTAGTCTCAGCTACTCAGGAGGCTGAGGCAGGAGGACTGCTTGAGTCCCAAGATTTTGAGTTTGCTGTGAGCTATGACACCATGGCACTCTACCCAGAGTGACAAGACGTACTGTCTCAAAAAAAAAAAAAAAAAAAATTGTGCTGAGCTGTGGGTGATCCTGGAACCTCCAATCTAGTCCCTATCCTGTCTGCCAAGGGCAGATGTCATATAACAAGTCAGCTGTCACTCAGGACCTCAGTCTATACTAGACATGGGGCCAGCCCAGGGGAGCCAGGTCTTCTGGCGAAGCAGCATCTAAGGTGACATCTTGCAGGGACAGGAGGTGGATCTCGGCAGAGGGTACAGCACCAGCAGAGGCCTGGGGCCTCTGGGGCAAGTGGTGGTGGCAGGGCTGGGCATCTGCAGGTCCCAGACGTAACATTCAGGGCCCTTATCCACCTGACTCGGGTCCATAGCAGGCTGGGGTGAGGGTTCCTGACCTTGAGGTCTGGGGGTCTAGATTGGGCTGGTGGTGCAGTCCCTTTTGGTCCATCCCTGATGGCTCCTCTCTGCAGCGCTACCTGGTGCCCCAAGCCCGTGCCCTGTGTGGCCTGGATGAAAGCAAGGCCAAGCTGTCATCCGACGTCCTGACACTCCTCATCAAGCAGTACTGCCGGGAGAGTGGCGTCCGCAACCTGCAGAAGCAGGTGGAGAAGGTGTGAGCAAGGCCCTGACCTCACACATTCCCCCTTTGCCAGCCCACTGACACCCATCTCACTGCCTCCCTGCCTGCCTAGGTGTTACGGAAGTCAGCATACAAGATTGTCAGTGGTGAGGCTGAGTTTGTTGAAGTGACACCTGAGAACCTGCAGGACTTTGTGGGGAAGCCCATCTTCACAGTGGAGCGCATGTACGATGTGACACCACCTGGTGTGGTCATGGGGCTGGCCTGGACTGCCATGGGTGAGTGGGCCTCCCCTGGGATGCTATGTAGTGGGCAGAGGGTTCTTCATGTCCCTTGGGTTGTCACACTGAGAGGACTCAAAGCTGTTCTAGTTCTATCCAAGAATAAGCACATCCCACCTTCCATCCCTGGGCACTGTGTAGGGGCAGGAGGATGTGGACCCTGAGGAAAAGGATGTGCCACCACAAAGGGCAGTAGCACACAATGAGCTTTATTTGGATGATACTTTGACAGGTTTACACATAGGGAATGAGTCCTTGATGTGAGACCATCATCCAGAGACAGTGGCCTTGTGGGGATAGGGAGTGGCTTGAGAGGGGCAGCATGATGTATGGTCCTAGACAGTAGGAGTGATAGGGGTGGACTGTCCCAAGCACCCCAGCATTCATGGGCTCCACGCCTCATTCTCTAGGAGGCTCCACATTGTTTGTGGAGACATCCCCAAGGCGGCCACAGGACAAAGACCCCAAAGGTGACAAGGATGGCAGCCTGGAGGTGACAGGCCAACTGGGTGAGGTGATGAAGGAAAGTGCCAGCATTGCCTACACCTTTGCCAGGGCCTTTCTGATGCAGCACGACCCCTCCAACAATTACCTGGTGACCTCACACATCCACCTACATGTACCTGAGGTACTACCACCCCCTCCCAATGCCCACCTGCTGTCCTGGACTGGCAGCACATGCTCACCTCCCTCTCCCTTCCAGGGCGCCACCCCCAAGGATGGCCCGAGTGCTGGCTGCACCATCGTCACAGCCCTGCTGTCACTGGCCATGAATCGACCTGTCCGGCATAACCTGGCCATGACTGGTGAGGTCTCCCTCACAGGCAAGATCCTGCCTGTTGGTGGCATCAAGGAGAAAACCATCGCAGTGAGTGGCCTGCCCTTGTGCCATCATAGGACAGAAAGTAGCTGCCATCAACATCATTGTTTAGGCCCCACAGATGGGCCGAGGAAGGGGGAATAGCCTGTTCTACAAATGAGGAAAACAAGGCTTAAAGTTGTATCATCTAGAGCTCCCTCCACCCTTCCCACCAGTTCTCAGCCTTTTCAAGACTTTGGAGGATGTTCTAGAACTTTCCCATAGACCATCTCCATCTGGGCTCTCCAGTTAAGGCCCTAGGGTCCTTGAATGCAGGAGTGGAGGTCCCCACTGTACTCAGCCTAGCACCCAGTACAAGCTATGGCACAGAACAAGAAAGGGGGAAGATGTGGGCATTGCCATTGGGTTAAGAGTTCAAGTTTGTCTCCAGGCCTGCAGCAAGTTAAGAGGGCTGACCCTCCAGCCTTCAGCCCAACCCCATTGTCCCTTAGTCCTTCCTTCCAACTCAGCTGTGTCTTTCCCTCAAATAGCAAAGCCAGAGCCATGTTTCAGTAGTACATGGTGACAGTTGGGAACTGCTCGCTGTCTTAAGGGACAGGGCCCAGGAGAGGGAACACATTTAGGCCCTGGGTAGGAACGCCTGATGTTTCAACAAGACCTTTGTGGTTTAAAGATTAGGGGGAGGATTGGGCAGGACATGTTTTGTCCAAGGCAAGTGGGAGCTATGGAGGGCTATGGAGAAGGGACAGGACCTACTGCCTACCACATGGGCCTTAGTCTTGAGAAAAATCTCACATTTTATCAGTATTGTATGTTCAGATCCCAGAAGCCTTAAGGTGCCAAACCACTAAGTATAAATGTAAAGCAGTGGATGTTATAATTAATCCAAAAACTCTACTGCGTATCCAGACTTTTTAGACCTGAAAGTCTGGCGCAGGGCCTTACCTGATAGGAGTCACAGTGGTGAGTCTGGTATCCAAGTGTCACCTAGGCCCCTAGAGCCCTTTGCTCCATGGACAACCCCAAGACTGACCCAGGACCACATTTCTTCCCTCCTAGGCCAAACGTGCTGGGGTGACATGCATTGTACTGCCAGCTGAGAACAAGAAGGACTTCTATGATCTGGCAGCTTTCATCACGGAGGGCCTGGAGGTGCACTTTGTGGAGCACTACCACAGTATCTTTCACATCGCCTTCCCTGAGGAGGAGGGTGAGGCCATGGCTGTGGAGCGGTGATGACTAGCTGGCCCAGCCTGAGATGAACACTGCACAGGAAGGTGTCCAGGCCTGGCAAATGAGCCACCAGACGCTCAACCAAGTGGCCTGGATTTACCCAAGAGACCTCAATTATGGCTTAATCAGAGTCTGATACCTATGATATTTAATTATGATTAAATCATTTCCAGTACTCTGTGGTTCTGTGCCTGCTGCCCCATGTCTCAACTGTTAGGCACAGTACTATACTGGCCCAGGCCGGGATCAACAGATGGGACAGGGCTCCCTCCCAGTGCCAGGGCAGCAGGAGACCTAGAGTCTGGTTTATCTATAAAGGTTTTATTGTACACAGAGGGGAAGGGGCTTTCAGTCCTTCTTGGCAGCTGCTTTCCTCATGGCAGCCAGGACGTTGCTCAGCTCCTCCCGCTTCCTTTTAGCACGGATGTGTGTCCCCACCTGCCAGCCAAGAAATGCCATCAGCCTGGAGCCCGGTCCCAACCTGGCCCCCCTTACCACCGGCAGCCCACTTACTCTCTTCTTGATGAACTTGAGGGCCCGTTTGTCCTTGGAGACCTTGAGCAGCTCCATGGCACGCCGCTCATACGGGGCAAAGCCACACACTTCTCGGATCATGTCCCGCACGAACTTCGTGTGTTTGGTGAGCCGCTAAGTAACAAAACAAGGGCGTCAGAGCTGGAGGCTGAGGCCAGCCCGTTCAGGGCCGTATCCAGGCCTTCAGTCACTTCATGCTCTGCCCAGTTCCCCTGGCTACATTCCTCCCGTCTATTTGTGAGAACGCAAAGACAGCACAAACAGGTAGTGCTTTTCACGGTGACTGCGGGTGCTGGGGAAGCGCAAATCCTCCCCCATGTCCTGGTGTTAACATGCCCAGGAAACTCCTGCCCTTTCCACTGGCTGTTCCCTGTTCTTGGTATCCCCTCGCTCCGGGCACAGGCTAAACACACATGGAGTCCGGGCTGCCTCCTGAATAAAGAGGCCCATACACCCTAACACTCAAGGCCTCATCTTTGTCCTCCCCATTCCAACCTCGGCCCACCTCCAGTTCTCCTGGGGACCTCTTGTAAATGGGTCAAAACCCCAAACCCACTCGCACACGCCGCTCTTCAAGTTGTTTCCTCGGCCCCACGGACTCATATAGTGTCCGATATTACGCCATTGGCCTCGCAAGCCCGTCTCCTACCCCGCTTCCTTCAACTCCGGCGACCCAGAGTTCCCTCTGGGAACCCCAGGCGGCCGCCGCCCTTGACCGCGCTCCCTGGCACTCACCCCGCGGCGGCGACTGTGCCTCGGTTTGCTCACGTTCTTGGTCACCTTGTGACCCTTGTTGAGACCCACGGCCATGGGGTAGCGCAGAGCCATGGCTGCGAAAGCTGCTGGGAAAAAAGGGAGAGGAGTCTGGCGCGGTTCCCAAAGCTCGGAACCCCACGCCCCGGCTCCTTCGGACTCATCAGACAGACCCAGCCATCCTCCAACTTGCACAGCAGGCTCAGGATCCCGGATGGCAGTGGATTTGGACCCTGCACGAACGTCCTTACCTGGAAACCCCAATGGCTGCCACGACGCAAGGGCCGACGTCGCACGGAACCTTGGGATATCTACTCACCTAGGGATGTACAGGCCAGAGAGGCAAGGGCGTGCACGCGCGCCTCCAGGTGGCTGGAGGAGTCTCTGCAGTCGTCCTTAACACGCCCAACTAGACTCCATGAGCATGCGCGTTTACTTCAGAGTCCGAGGCCAGGAGTCGAACCTGATGGGCATCTGTGGCTGCGTGACTCCCTCTACCAATGGGTACAAGTTCGAATCCCAACTACGACATTTGCTGGCTGACCCTGCTTGTACTGACTTCACCTCCAAGAATCTCAATTCCTCCATCTGTAGGGTGAGGATAATAATACCAAACGGTTTGAACAAGATATAACCATACCTGGCACAAAATAAAACATTAACAGGGGTATTGGTTTCATTAAGTACAGCTCTAGCTAGGTCTGAGAAAAACAATGTGTTTATAGTGCTCTCTGGTTGCACTTGATCTAATTTTTGGCAATGCAGGTGGGGAAAGTGCATTAAGAAACTTTGAATCAGGAGGTAGAAACAATAGATTCAGGTTTTTGTTTGTATTTTTTGGTGTTTATCCTTCTTAATTCTCTGACGGTTTTGGACCTATGGTTTGATGTATTTCATCATCTTTTTGGAATTCATATTCTTGACTGCTA
>CAUYON010161495.1:0-38109 GCA_963573935.1 Arctocebus calabarensis | reverse complement strand
TGGAGAAAGACTGGGAGAGAAACGGAGAGAGCTTCTCTCTCCCCACTAGAATTTTCTCCCTCTAACAGATGCCTTAATGTTTTCTGTATTCTTTTCTTTCTTTTCTGTGAATAAATTCTGTCTTACAAAAATTAAAAAAAGAAAATATTTCAGATTGTATATAAAGTCAGCACATTGTGCCCCATGATTGCACCAATGTACACAATTATGATTTAATAAAAATTAAAAAAAAAGTAAACAAATATATTGAACTGCATTTACTCTTTTTAAACATATTTTTCAGTTGTGTGGACATAGTAATCCTGAAAACAAAAGTTGTGTACATGGTTTTAGCTCCTTGATGATGTCGACTATGCCCCCCCCAACTATTCCTTCAGTATTGAGGGTTCTGTGGATGCATCACCTCTGGGTGTGGATAGGACACACTGTGGGTACTTGAGGAGCTGAACTTCTTAAGAATTTATAGCAGACATAATAGTCTTGAATTTCATTTGTAAGAGAGCAATTTTTCTATCTGAAAGTATCCAACCAGGAGCCAGAAAGACAGGAATGGGATGGGAGTCTGGGTGAGAATGTGAAGGCATGGAGTCTGATTGTGCTGAGGGTAAAGTTTGGGTGTGGAGAGACCTGGCAAGGGTTTAGAGATTATTTGGTACTTGAGCAGGAATACAGACATCTACCAGGTGTGCTTCTGACACACGCAAACTTTTCCAACATCCCTTGAGCCAACATCTTTACTTCTCTTAGAGTAGAGACAGAAGAAAACTATGAGAAACTTGATAGAAATTCTATTAACAAAGGACTTATTCTGGGTTACCTAATGCATCGTCTGAAAGACGATAAACATTGTAGAGCCATCCTGTTCGCAGCACGGTGCATAAAAGATAGTTCAGCAATCATGAGGAAGATAAGCATAAGGAAATATTTGTAAACACTAAGGAAGAAGAATTTGATTGTATTGTTTTATTTTATTTTATTCTTTTTACAAAATGTATTGCATCTACATAAGGTTCCTAAAAAACCTTTTTTGTGTGTATGTGTCTTTTTATTTTTTTATTAAATCATAACTGTGTACATTAATGCATTTATGGGGTGCAATGTGCTAATTTGGTATATAATTTGGAATGCTTACATTAACATAACCTTAACTTCACTTACTTATTTGTTGTGTTAAGACATTTATAGTGTACTCTTAATAGTTTTAACATGTACCCTTGCATTGTGCACATTAGGTGAAGTCCCATCAAATACCCTCCCTTCCCTCAGCCTCCCCTTCTTCTCTCCCTCTCCTTTCCTCCTTATTTCTGGACTATAGTTGTATTTTATCATTCAAATGAAAGTGAAGGTGATTATATATTGGTTTCATAATAGTATTGAGTACATTGGCTACTTCTTCTTCCATTCTTGAGATACTTTACTAAGAAGAATATGTTCCAGCTACATCCAAACAAACATAAAAGATGTCAAGTCTCCATCTTTTTTATGGCTGCATAGTATTCCATGGTATACATATATCACAATTTGTTAATCCATTCCTGTGTTGATGGGCACTTGGGCTGCTTCCATGACTTGGTAATTATGAATTGGGCTGCAATAATATCCAGCATCCTTTCATGATCAGAATACTTAAGAAAATAGGCTTAGATGGGTCATTTCTTAAACTGATAGGGGCCATCTACAGTAAACCCACAGCCAATATCATATTGAATTAAGTAAAATTGGAAACATTTCCACTCAGACTGGAACTAGACAAGGATGACCATTGTCTCCACTGCTATTCAACACAGTAATGGAAGTCTTAGCCACCACAATCAGGAAAAGAGAAGGCAATCAAGGGTATCCAAATGGGGTCAGAGGAGATCAAACTCTCACTCTTTGTGGATGATATGATTTTATACCTGGAAAACCCCAGGAACTCAACTATCAAACTCTTAGAAGTGATCAAGGAATACAGTAGCATCTCAGGACACAAAATCAGTGCTCACAAATCAGTAAGTTTTATATATACCGACAATAGTCAAGCTGAAAATATAGTCAAGGACTCTATTCCTTTACAGTAGTGCCAAAGAAGATGAAATATCTGGGAATTTACCTGACAAAAGATGTGAAAGCTCTATATAAAGAGAATTATGAAACTCTAAGAAAAGAAATAGGTTAAGGTGTGTGTCTTTTAAAAAACAATTACTTTTTATTGACAACATTTATGTGTACAAAACAATGTTTTAAATATATATACATTGTGCAGCGGCTAACTCAAGCTGATTATTAATAACATATATGTTATCTCACATAATAATAACATATATATTACCTCACATATATATTACCTCTCATCATATATTTTTTGTGATGAGAAAGCATAAAATCTACTTCCTTAGTGATTTTCAAGTACAGACCACATTGTTATTAACGATAGTCACCATGCTGTGCCATAGAAATTCACAATTTATTCTTTCCAGGTAAGTGAGATTTTGTATCTTTGACCAACGTTTCCCATTCTCCTACCTTCAGACCCAGGTGATCACTGATCTACCTTCTTCTGTGAGTTTGACTTTTTAAGACTCTACATATAAGCGAGATTATGTAGTATGTGTCTCTCTGTGCCTGGCTTATTTTACTTAAGATAATGTCTTCCAGGTGCATCCACAATGTTGAAAATGACAGAATTTTCTTCTTTTTTAAGCCTCTATATTATTCTGTTGTGTGTGTTTGTGTCTCACATTTTCTTTATTCATTTTCCTTTGATGGACACTTAAGTTGTTTTGTATCTTAGCTGTTGTGAATAATATTGCAATGGACATAGGGGTGCAAGTATCTCTTTGGTGTACTGATTTCATCTCCTTCGGGTATATACCCAGCAGTAGGAGCGCTGGGTCATATGATGGTTCTGTTTTTAATTTTTTAATTTTTGAGCAACTTCTATACCGTTTTCCATAATGGCTGTACTAATTGACATTCCAACCAACAATGTCCCCTTTCCTCCATGTCTTCACCCACTTTCTTTCTTTCTTTTTTTTTTTATAATAGTCATTCATTCTATCTCGTAGGAAAGAACTTTAGGTTTAAATTTAGATTTAAATTATACAGCATGGAGAATAATAAGGTGGTTACTTACTACTTGAAGCAGAGAAAGATATCCAAGTCCCACATTATCAAAGTTTACTTTCACGTTTTTCCACCTGGCAGTCTGATTGCTCTCTATGAGGGCTTTACATTCACTATAGTTGTTGACCACGCTTACATCAAACATCTCTCCAGTAGTATAGTTAATACAATGGTAAAACTTGCCAGCAAAGAGATTCACTCCCATGATACTGAATATAAGCCAAAAAATCAGACAAACCAGAAGTACATTCATTATGGATGGGATGGCTCCTAAAAGAGCATTTACAACAACCTGGCACAGAACAAGAAGGAAAAAATGAGTGAAAAGCCAAGAACAAATATTACTTACTTTTACTTATTTCTAAACATTATAAAAAATGTAATGGACAACTGATAGAATACATCTGTTTCAAAGCTGCATACTGGATTTACTAGAGTCTGGTAGCCTCAACTAAGAATTTTAAAATTATAATTCAGGAGAGCATGAAATAAGTTTTTTATTATAGAGTGTTTTCTCATGAGGCAAAGGTATGCATGTAGAAAATTTTTTTCAAAGAATGAAAATAATAAATGCAAAGAATAATTTAGAGTAAAAATAATAACATGACTATTGAAGTAAGCTTGTCTTGTTAATATCTCAATTGCTTTTAAAATCATGCCAACTATACAATTTTATACCCACATTTTGAAAGTAATACTTAAGAGAAAATTTTAAAGGCCAAATTCTACACATAAAATATAAAAATTATTCTAGTGCTGAAAATTTGACACTCGTAGTGTATTAAACCTATTGCTGCAAAAACTGATTTCAAATTGGTAAAGTGAAAAGAATTTAACATCTAACAACTACTTTCTATGTAACCATTCATATACAAACACACACAGACCCCCCCCCCCCGCCCACATACTGCCTATCTTTGGTTGTATTTACAACATTCAGATGAAGTTAAGTAACTTTTTCCAATATCACAAAAAGCATCATTTTCTAAAAGTTCCTTTTGGACAGCTAAAGCCACTGAGAGAGTTTGGACAGTTTTCTGATGACAAGGGCATATGGCCTCAGGTTTTGTGCCTCAGGGGATGACCAAGGTCAGTACAAATTCCTCCCCATTCCTTTGTACCACCTTTCTAAGTGAGTGTTAGATTTCCACAGCTGACCTACTTTTTAGCTATCTCAGCCTGTTTTTGAAAAGCCAAACTTAGTCTACAAGGCACTCAAAGTACATTCTATAAAGCAGTGAAAAAATGATGAGTAATGCTTTGGTAGTTAATTACAGTGAGTAGGGTTTCCCACACATTTATAAATCGAGATCTACAGCCTATGCAACCTGATAGAGATCTCCCGCCAAGTGGAAATCTGATTAATTAGAAACAGGTGAACCATTATATTCCGTGATATCTACCAAGCCAAGTATTATGGACATCTGATAAATATTATTATGGATTGATAGGTGATTCAGCATGAAGGTAGAAGACACAAATTCTCCATAAATTTTTCACTTCTAAGGTACAAAGTGGCAGTATATTCTCAATTATAATTCCAACAAATTCCAAGCATTTGTTCTTACCCTCATTCCTTCAAACCTGGATAAGGCTCTCAGGGGCCTCAGCGCCCGTAGTGTTCTGAGGGATTTGATGGCACCAAGTTCTGAGTAACCCAAGGCATTTGCAGTTAAGCTAACCAATGAGACCTATACAGAAAAAGCAACACAGTTGTCTTATTTACAGTCAAAAATGTCTAGTTAGTTCAACCTGGCTCTATGCAGCGAACCAGTAGTTCTCAAATTTTACCCAGGGGCTTTTTAAAAACACCAATAGCTGATAGTCTAATTTAGTAGGTTTGGGGTGGGGCCTGAGAATTAACATTTCTACCAGTTCCCACAAGAGACTAATGATGCTGGCCCATGAACCACACTGTGAGAACAATGTGGTTTTTAGCTAAAATCTCAGCTAAAAGAAAAAGAAAAAACTGTCATGGGGGCACATAAAAGTGTAATTTTCTTTGAAAATATTTAGAAAATGTATTAAAGTTATATAAGCAAAGAAGAGATGTTTTATCCTAGTGCACCTGAATATCAAAAGCATATAAACAAAAGTAAATATGCAATGTATCTTTTAAAAGCCTAGTGTCAATAGATACTTAAAAAACATATTTTTAATGAAAATAAGTGAAGCACTGACAAAATTGTTGCCGTGGAAGTGAACTTACTCAAACTAATTTTGCACATGCAATTTTAAAGTGAAACTTCTTAAACACAGAAATAAAAAATTTGATATTATGTGGTTTATATTGTTTATAAAAGCTAAACCTTGAATCTTTGTAAGTCCCCTCTTCACAGATAATTGAAAAACAGTTACTGAATTATCATGAACTATGACGGTTTTCTGCATATTAAACACGAGGACCTGTAGTACTTTACCTTCTCTGAAGACAGAACCAAAAAGAGACAGGCATTAGTCAAAGGATGAAAGATAAAGGTTAAACACAGGAAAAATATTCTGAAAAGGTAGTATTCATTGACAGATTAGAAGAGGTAGTAAAATATCCAATTTTATGTGAATTGTGTAGCTAACCGTGTAAAGGAGATGCATCTAATGCACCTTCTGCAACATTTCAGTGATCTCTTACTTGGTCTCTTGATCTCTAAAGTCCTATTTCTATTCCACCATCGTGGCCCTACCAAACTTCTCTCCCTAAAGACCAAGCTGGTCTCATCACTTCCTTGTATCTTGTACGTCATTCTTCAATGGCTTTCTCTTTACGAAATCATGAGTCCAAATTTCCTTGGATGGCATCTCAGGTTCTTCCAACTGTTCTGTAACTTACATCTCTTACTTTATCATCCACTTACCAACCTTTCCCCTCACCTTCTAGCACTCTGTGCTTACCCTGAAGGACCACTTGTTTCTAGGACCACTTGTTAACACATCAGTGTCACTCCCTGGTCTGTGCCTGTTGACATTGCCATCCCTCACACTCCACTTTCCTCCTCCCTCAAGGGTAGGGGACTTCACTTCTAATGCAAGGATCAACTTGTCATTGTTACATTTCTGTCCTCATTATTTGATGGTATACTCCTGCAGGACCAGAAAAATGGCTTACTTATATTTGTTACCTTTCATAACAAAATGCATGAATAGTAAAGGCATTTGATTTAGGACACAGTATTGATCAACTTAATCTACTGGCATAGTAGTTTTCTCAACTCTAAAGAGGTAAATTCCAGAGTATCTTAGGTAAGTGAGCATGAGCGGCAGGACAACTAGATTTCTCTTAAGCTTTTCTTTAATTACAATTAATTACATTTACACAATGCCTTATACTTACATAGAGTAAATATCAGCTATTTTATAAATTTGCCAATCTAACATAACTACATATAGAATATAGATAAAAATGGTATCAGACATAAATCCATTTTATAAATAAAGAAATATTTTTTATAGTTTGGTACATTTTTCCATCATCTATTGTCTAAACATATGCATTTGTTGTCTTATTGCTTTGCTTTGAATGTAATTCTGTATGTAATTCTTTATATGTTACATTTAATAGCAGATTTACCTCAAATTCAATTATTTTAAAATCCTTTTCTGTTTTTACTCAATTTCAACAGCAATGTAGTTTAATAAAACTTTTAAATAATTAGTAAATAGCCAATTTGTTTCTACTATTTTGTAAAAATCCAATGATGTCTCTTGTTTTTTTGACTTTCAAAATTCTTTATCTTTAATAATCTATCTGTGTGATCAAAACTTACTGGCTCTAGTGATGACAAAGACACTAATGTCACAGATGCCTGTGAAGAATGCAAATACAGCTAATTTGTGAAATATAAGAGTGATAAAACAAAATTTCTAAATTAATATGTTATTTTTGTATAACTTGGAATTTTAAATATTAATTTGAAGCTAAATCATTAGGTATAATATGATGGCATTTGGCTGTTTCATCTATTAAAGCATGTATTATTTAAATTAGCAGAAATTGTTTGGCGGCACCTTCTCATGGGGAGCAGGAAACATCACTTATAGTTGGTCTGATGCAATATTTACTGAGTGCGTACTGTGTGCCTGGCACCATGACTGAACTAGTACGTATCATCACAAGTCAAAAAATGAAACAGAAACTGCAAAATACTCACATCAACAATCAGGAAGTCTAACCAGCACCAGGCATTAGTAAAATACATCTGAAAGCCATACGCAACCCACTTGAGCAGCATTTCCAGGATGAATATGTATGTGAAAACCTTGTCAGCATATTCTAACATGGTCTTAATGGTTTTTCTCTGCTCGATATATATATCTTCAAATGCCTGGAAGTGAAAGAAGTCTATTAAATTTTATTGTCATAAACAGTCTCTAAATGATGTCTTTTTAGGAAAGAAAATGATGCAAACCTCTTAACAGGTGCCTGAGGCTGCAGTTTACTTTATAATTATTTATATATGGATAACTATTCACTAGACATTTCAGACAATTGAGAATTCAAATAATTTTGAAATTTTGCTATCAATATACCCCAAAAGAATGTCAAATTTTTGAGAGCTTGCCATGTGCTTCTGTCTAGAACTGGAGGTGAAAAGTCACCTGGGAGTAGCTCTGTCTTGCTAAGTGCAGCCTAACTGGAATGTGCCCTCCCAGGAATGCAGGAGTAAGGCAAGGAGGCCCTCCAGCCTAGGGAAAAGAGAAAGGATTGCCATCTCTCATTTTCTCCCTCTTTCTTCCTTTTCTTCTTTCTTTTCCTCCCTCCCTCCCTCCCTCCCTCCTTCCTTCCTTCCTTCCTTCTTTTCTTACTTCTTTCCCTCCATTCCTTCTCTCCCTCCCTCCCTCTCCCCTTTCTTTCTTTCTTTCTTTCTTTTCTCTCTCCTCTCTCTCATTCCTTCTTTCCTTTTTTCTTTCTCTGTCTTTCTCTCTCCTTTTTCCATGTGTGTGAGTGCATGTCTGAAAGTTACTTCTTACATAATTAAGCAGAACCCTTGGGAAAGGGTAGGGAACTCAACTTGTAGAAACCCCTGAACCTTCTGGAATGAAAAGATCCTTCTATCCAACTCAATCTTCTCACTGATGAGACTTACATTTCTGTCCTCATTATTTGATGGTAAGCTCCTGCAGGAGCTTTCCACTTGGGATTAAAAATCTAGGCTCACCCTCCATTGTATTGAGTACATGATTCCTCATCAAATCAGAAGTGGATCTAGAGGCCTCCAGATACAATGCAATAATCTTCCTAATGAAATCAACTCAACAAAGTCTCTATTAACTAATAGAAAAAATAAAAGGAATGTGCCCATGTTTGTGTAACCAACTGGGAAAATGGGTCACACCATCTTCATTATATTAATCGATAGTTTAAACAAATTAATTGTGCCTTTGAATAAAACTAGACATAAATTAAGTTTGCAATGCTTTCACTTTGCTAAAAGTCAATAATTATTATAGCCTGCTATTTGCCATTGACTGTGGTTGGCTGTAGCAAATCACTATGTACCAGCCAGATGAGCTCCCTGCAGTGTGGAGCTTAGGTGAAGCACTTTGATATTTAGCTGATAATCCTACAGCATATCTACAGAGCCATTCTTAATAAGAACTGTCTCTGGTGATTAAAAGTCAGAAAGATGCTTCTTTAAACATTTCAAGAAATCATAATGGGCTGAGTTTCATTTCATCCCAGGACTACTCTAGACACAGTGGCGAAAGTTGCTATTTATTGAGCCTCACACACTGTGCTAAACATATCACACATATTTTCTTTCATTCTCACAAACATTTTACTTACGAAGTGAGTAATAAGGGGTTAATTGAAGGTAAAGGATTTAACTTAAAAGGTGAAGGGTGGACAACGCATCACCTACCAGAGCGCCGCTGCTCAGCAGAATCATGAAAACAATGAAGGTTTCAAACCAGTTGTGCTCCACTATTTTATAGCAAGTTTTCCTCAAATTCCACCAGAGTTTCCCTTTGCCTTCTTCTATGCTTATCTGACAACACTTGAACTTCCGTACACAGTCTAAAATATGTGAGAGTAAATGAAGAGAAAATAATTACTCTTTGATGATGTATATTTATGTTGGTGAGAGATTTGTCAATGTCATTACCTGACGATACATTGTAAATAACTTTTATTTTATAAGATGGCTTCTGCTTAAAAAGAAATCAAAATCATCTATATATGGCTTTTTAATCACTTGTTCAAAAATTTATTTTTATGTTTATAGGATTGTCTAATGGATTGTATTACATTGTAAAAACTTGACAAAAAAAAAGGAAAAAAATCAAAGGAAAAATACAACTACCAAAAAGTTGATATTCCCATCCTGTCCTTATCTTATGAGTGTAATTCCACTTTTATAAGGACATTTTATATACATGCAAACTCTAATTAGTTCACTAAATAACATTAACAATTCCCATCTATAAATAAATAATTTATGAACCATTTCATCATATCTCTCTAAATAATTTACTAGAATTTATATAAATATTCTGCTATTATTTCATATTTCAGTTGCTTTAATTCTGGCCATTAATGATAGCAATGTAATAAACACCTTTGTATAATTTGTTAACTATTATATCAAAGGCTTTTCAACAAATGTCTATTGAATACCTGATATAGTTGAAGAATTGCATTGGGCAAATTATAACATATAAAACACTTGTTTATCTCCAATTAATGTGCATTTTAAGTAGGGATTTTTTTTTTTTTTTTGAGAGAGAGAGCCTCAAGCTGTCACCCTGGATAGGGTGCCGTGGCATCACAGCTCACAGCAACCTCCGATTCCTGGGCTCAAGCGAGTCTCTTCCCTCTGCCTCCCAAGTAGCTGGAACTACAGGTGCCTGCCACAATGCCTGGCCATTTTTTGGTTGCAGCCATCACTGTTTGGCGGGCCCGGGCTGGGTTCGAACTCGCCAGCTCAGGTGTACGTGGCTGGCGCCTTAGCCCGTTGAGCCACAGGCACCGAACCAGTAGGGATGATTTTTTTTTATAAAATACTACAGTTATAGAAAGCAACAATCATCACAAGGCAAAGTATTATCCTAGGAGAGTTCTTTGGTAAAGCTAATTTCTGAGCTTTATGGAGGAGGTGAATTTGGGGCTAGATCTTGAAGTACATATAAGAATCATATCTATTAACAGAACATGAAGCTGAGAGGATGGAGAAACAATGACTGGAACAGAAAGAATTAGGAGTCCAGAATGGAAAAATAGCCCAGGCACAGAGGCTCATGCCTGTAATCCTAGCATTCCAAGATGCTGAGGCAAACAATCACTTGACGTCAGGAGTTCAAGACCAGCTTAAGCAGGAACGGTACTCTAGCCAGGCATCATTGTGGGTGCCTGTAGTCGCAGCTACTCAAGGGGCTAAAGCAGGAGGATTGTCTGAGGTAGGAGTTTGTGCTGTGAGGTAAGCTGAGGCCATGCCACTCTAGCTTGGGCAACAGAGTGAGACTCTGTCTCAATAAAAAAGAAAAAAAAAAAAAAAGACTGCAAGAGTAGCTTAGAGCCCAAGGTTTTAGGTGGTTTCATACACAGCATTATTATTAAACTAGATATTTGATCCATACTTCAACTGAAAAACTTGAGCTTACCTCCGAAAATTCTTTTGAGGTTACCTAGTGACATATTGCCCCATACATTCAACCCAGAACATAGTTTGATATTTTTATTACTTATTTTTGTTCAGAAATAATAAAAAATTCTGCCCTTAACTAATACAGAAGACTGTTACTCGAGGACAAATTTAAATGAACATTTCAGAACTAGTACCCATTATACAATGACAACAAAGTAAACGGCAAATTACTTCTTTCATTTTCTTATTTTTTCTTTTATTTTTAAAAACCTATCAGAGACACGTGTGATTTAGGTTTCTCTGTTGTAAGGTATCATGGAAGGCCACAGAAAAGACAGTTAGTAGCATTTCTCAGAGTTGAACAGGATCTATAAAAAGAAGAATATTTAATTATGTAAATTAAAGTTTGCTTTTTTAAATAATGGCCTCTGTTTTGTTTGGTTTGTTGTTGTTGTTGTTTTGCAGTTTTTGGCCAGGGCTGGGTTTGAACCCGCCACCTCCGGCATATGGGGCCGGTGCCCTACTTCTCTGAGCCACAGGCGTGTGCCCTGTTTTGTTATTTTAAAAATGTAAAATAATAGCAAATACAGTTGATAGACAGATATAGGTAATTACTGTACAGATAGATAGGTGGACAGGAAAGATGAATAGAGAAGAGGAAACTAGCGACTGTAAATGTCACCATTTGGCATTTACCTTCTGTAAAACAGGCTTCAGGTTCCAGGGATTCTTCAGGTTCAACCTCGGGTTGTTCTCCCTCAGCGGGAGCTCCTATATCCACCGTGCTGCCTTCAGATGAACTAGTTGCATTTAGCTTCTGAAAATCAATCCCACAAAAAAGCTTTTAATTATTTTCTTTCATCTCATATAAATATTCATTAGGCGTACCCCTTAGTCTTCTGTATGCATTCTTGATCTGTAATTTAAGAATAACTTAAACATAATGCCAATCTGCTTTGGTAAAGGTATGGGGTCACAAGATTAGACACAGCATCACAGTATTTTTTTTTTTCTTTGAAATCCAGTGTTAACAACTGAAATAACATTTTGTTTGAACCCACGTATAGAGATTCTGAAATTAAATCCTGCGCAAAGCTGCCAGAGTCATATGGCCATCTGTGATCTTGCTTTTGTCAATTAGTTGTTAAATGGTATAGTTTGTTTTATTCTAAAATTGTGACCCAACCAACAAAAGCTGCACAAGTGTATTTTCATGTCAAATTCAGAAAAGATTTGATCAAGTGCACATAAACAGCAACAGTCTAAATTCATCCACTTTTCATTGACATGAAAACATATACTACTGGTTGTTATTAAATAGATTCTATAATTTTCTAATTCCAAAAAGAGCAGCACATTGTTAGCTATATAGCAAGAGCCGATATTTTGCATTCTCTTTGGCCAATGCACTGCTGTGTTTCATTGTGCATTTGGAAACTACTTGTTACTTTGGCACTCTGACCTGTCCTGTTAGTACAGGCTGAAATAAATCTTTGGTTATTGTTTTGTTTTCCTTTAGGTTAAATCAGACATCACCAAAGGAAAATGTAATAGAAAGAAGTTGTCTTACTTCTTGAAATGCAATAAACGTTAGCCAGATCAGGCCATTCTTGGGATCAGCATAAATGAAGGAATCCCAATCTCTAACCTGGTCTCAGAATGTGGCAGGAATGATGCAGGGCCAGGTGTGAGTGCCATGTGGAATCAGAGTAGTTTGGGCCACAGCATTCTCGAACCTGTGACAATGTTATTACCATTAGTGCATAACATTAGTTAATGGTTGAGCTGGTCAGAGCTAGTTTATAGAGGGATGGGGTAAGCACATGGTAAAATGCACACTGAACTACATTGAACTAGAGTAAAATGGATGCTGGAGTCAGACTAGAAATACTATACTCATATTTGGACTGAGGATTATACAAATTTTCCCTAGGAAGATAGTGTCTTCATTTTATAAAAAGAATTTTCTTCATGTAGAATATTCACTTAGCATGGTGGTGCCGATGAACTAAAACATTGATGTATAACATATAGATGAGATTTAAAATGTTTTTATCACAGGTAATTTAAAAATATCAATGATAAAATAAAATCTCATGCCTTCTTAGAATTAGTTCGGAGGTTATTTTTTAATTTGTCAAAAATATGGAGGGTATTTTTTAATTTTTCCCAAATAGTTAAATCAAAAAATATATATTATAAGGTGTTTAAAGGTTTTTGATTTCTTTTTCTACTTATCAGGTATATCATAAGACCAGATAAATAATTATAATATATTTGTTATTAAAATGTGGATATATTTTGTTCTAAGATGAAATACCAAAGTGAGAAGATGTGTTACAATGTTCTAATTTTTTTAGACTTTTTCTGAGTTCCTAACTTTTGTTTCTGGGTTGAACTCCCTGAGATAAGTATAGCTCTGTTTACATATGAATAATTGACTAAAAAATGACTAACATATTCTCTAGTTTTTAGCTAGCTAATAAATATGTTACACATTAGGCTCCTGATAATACTGATCTTGTCGTTTCCAGGATGTTAAAACATAAAACACATAACTGGAAAAGCTGAAGCTTAGCCACTTCTAGTCTCACTGTACACAGCCCACAATACAAAATGAAAAATACTCCTTTAACGGATCACCCTGCAAACACAGAACCAAGTAAGATGTGAGGTGGGGCCATGGGGAAAATGAGCACCTGTCTCTAGGGACGTCCCCTGCTCAGGCTGGCAATGGTGAACAACTCTTTCAGAGTCTACATCAGTGCTAAGTGATTTGCAGATGCTCAATAAATTTGGGTAAAAAATGAATCCATGAGTGATTAAATGAATGAGTTGAGAGATGTCACTAGAGAAAGTATTATAGAAAATCTTGATTGAAAATGTGCATATTTTCCACTGGATCCTTGTAAGATCCACGATCACTCCTGCTGCCAAGTAGCTGGGTTGTTACCACTGCAGATGACTTTGGGAAGACTTGTGTCACCACACTCATGTCTCTCTTCACCATCTATTTTGCATCATGCTTTCTTGCTTTCATAGGCTGTCCAACAAGTCTGCACTCCTAACTCCTGCCATCCAATATCACCTACAATATGTGCCCTACACTGTTCATAAGTCTTCTACAGTTGACCATACATTTTGACTTTTGGTAAGGTGTGTGTCGCATAGTTTCAGACACGTGGATTTTGGTCTCCCTAACCTGCTTGTAAGACATTTAGGAGCAGAACACTCTAGGGCCTATGCACAAATAACACACCAAGTACAAGAACAGACTCCAATTTGCCAACATGATTTTCATTAAATATTGAATAAATTGTCTGTTTTCAATAGCTGGAAAGTATTGAAAGTATATAATAGTTCACCAACTAGTTTAATTGGAGACTGTTAATCAGTTTGTCATACTTGGTTGAAAATGAGAACAATTTAGTTTTTTCTAATTGCTTTTTATTCATTATCTCTGGAGATTCTAATAATAAAAGGCATCATTCCTATATTCTTCTCTTATTTAAGTCATATTTAAAAATAGGAAAATGAACATTATCTTTACCTTTTAGTGCAGTACTTTAGTTCTGGTATAGAATTAACAGATACCTTTTTTCCTAAAGCCAAATATTTACCTATCTAAATGTCAGGTTATTACTTTTCTAAAAGTGCAATTTGAAAGTATTGTGCTTCTAGATTTATTACTTTTAGCAAAGATCATATTTTTGCCATCTTTGAATCCTTAGCACTTATTCCAATGTTTTTGTTTAATAAATGACTGTTGTGTAAATGATTGTACGACCAGTACATTGACTTTTTAATCAACCACTGCTGCTAAAATCTCCCGAAACTTTTGCTTTCAAAAGAATATAAATAATATTCTTTCTTAATTTCAGAGTAACACAAATTCTTCAAGATTCTGAGTTGTGTAAGTACTGATTAATAACTCTTAGGATCACAGGTGCTGTTTCAAAAGCAAGCTGCCAATTGTGCAGACCGAAAATGAGTCTATGAAGTAAATCGTAGTTTAACTCTAAAGTCAGGAAAACTAGTAGAGAATCATTTTGAAGGTGTTTTTCCTCTTCTCACTCAACACGTATGTACATGAGCCTATAGTCACAGAGGTGTACGGCACCTCTTTCTGAAGCCATCTCATCCTGCCCCATCTTCCTCTGAACTGGAGCACAGAACCTGTTGTGTGTGTTACTTGAATACTTTTGCATTTCTGGTACACAGAACGTAAAGTACATACATATCATCCCTTCACATCAACCAATCTAGTACATATTTAGAGAAATAAATGTGGGTTTAATCATATTGTCTAAAGTCAGACTGAATCTGTGTTTGGATTCTCGGTCTTCCCTACACAATTCTGCCAGAATTTTCTAGAGAATTGCCTTGACGATTCATAAGCAAATCCTTCCTTTATCAAATTAAAACATCCAGTAGCCTGGAGGTTTAATTAAATCTTGCATTTTCAAGATAATACTTGTGATATTGTTGATTTCCTATTTTTTCACCATGAACTTTAGTATTAATTCATGTTGTAGTCATAATTTTGATATTTATTAGTGTTGAGCTAAATACACATTAGAATATTCCATATGCAAAAAATTTACTTTAAATTTAGATGATCCTAAAATGTAGGCAAGCAATTATGATTTATAAACCTTTTCTGAAGGGCATCAATTCAATGACTTCCTTGAAATCACGTTATAGACAAATATTATAATATTATAAAATATGTTGATTAAAACAGTTAAAATGTATAAGAAGCTCATAAAAATCAAATGAATCAAATTAAGAATATAAAAATCTTCAGCTCCACTTAAGGTTATAACTATTATCATCCTAACTGCAGTGCAAATTCACCAATTAGAACTTTAAAATGTGTATCATTATATGGAACTGTTACAACTCAGAAACTTTTAAAGAAGAATTTTCAATTAAAGGTTGCCTGAAACTTTTAAAGAAGATTTTTCGATTAAAGGTTGCCTGCAAACGTTCCCACTTGGGCATCATTCACCGAAAAATACTGCGTAACTAAGAGACTAAAATAGGAACTAGCTAAAAGTATACCAGATTGACAAGTTGTATACTTTCCTTTGGTAACTATGGTTATTTAGATTTTGTTTTTATAACCTTTACTTATATGTCAGGAGGCAAGTGGACCAAATGATATTGTTAGAGGAGCCCTTGCCTCGTCAAACTTTAACAAAATATGAATGTACTCCAACATCAGGATGGTAAACATACCTTAACGAAAGCCAATTTTATTTGCTCTAAAGAGCATTGGCGATCATTTATTTTCAGGTGGAAATATTAATTAAATTATTTCTGTGGATATCTCACATTGTAGGGCTCTCATTGAAAATCTTCTGGGATTCTCTTAAATTCTGGGCAATTATACTCATATGAGTTAAGCAGGGAAGGATCATACTTTGCTTAATTATCTAATAGACATTAAGAAGCAATATTTCATTTTGTACTTTTAAATACAATAGGTCAAACTTTTACTTTCCACATCAGATAAATTACTTAAATGTTGATGTGCAAACTAATAATATTTCTATCTTCTTTAATAAAAATAAAATAAAAATATCACAACAGAAAAAGGAAGAGAAAACATCATTTCCTGTTACGTTTTTTATAGGAACATTTGTTTCTCATTATAAAGCTAAGATACATTTTCAAGAAAATGTAACCAGTAAATATTATATATAATCTGGAAAAACAGAAGTACATTCTAATGTGATTTTAAGCAAAAGTCTAAGAAACACACTAGTGTGATTTAATAAAAGAATTGAAATTTTTAAAAAAGCAACTTTAAAAATAGATTAAATCAAGTATTCCATATGTGGCTATTTTGGTCTCTAAGAATCGCAGTTTTGATACTAACTAACCTGTCCTTAAGGAGTTCAAGATCATTTTACAGCAAAAATATTAGTGCTGGAAGAATGGAAGTGATGGTGTTTTGCTTTGTTTTGGAATGGGCCTTAAGGCCAAAGTGACACATTAATATGAGAAGAAATTATTAGTGCTACTTTTTAAATAAGAAATATGGCAAAATAAAAATAATCATTCTCTTTATGGTATATTATCCAGAAAGTCATTTTAGTGCTTATAATGTATACACTAAAACATTTTTGAAATCATAACTAGCATAATCTTTAATATCTTTCTTGGAATGGCGAGAGGAACCCTAAATCATAATGTCTTGGTCCTCAACAGGTTAATAATGCTCCAAAGACACGTATGTTTGACCCATTTTGTTCTCATTAAAGATATTTAGATAAGTCTTTTCTCCCCTCATCACTATCCTGCTATATTCCTACGAGGAGTACACGTTCTCTAGGATGAAGCCATAGATGGCCATTCCAGGGCAGCGTCTGTGGCTCAGAGTAGAGCGCTGGCCCCATATACCGAAGGTGGCAGGTTTGAACCCGGCCCCGGCCAAACTGCAACAAAAAATAGCCAGGCATTGTGGCAGGTGCCTGTAGTCCCAGCTACTCAGGAGGCTGATGTAAGAGAATTGCCTAAGTCCAAGAGCTGGAGGTTGCTATGATCTGTGACACCACAGCAGTCTACGGAAGGTGACAAAGTGAGACTCTGTCTTAAAAAAAAAAAAAAGAAAAAATTCCACCATTGCTTACTCAAACTGTCCCTCCACGTTTTTATCCCCCTTCCTCTTTCTGTATTGGAATTTAGTTTATTCTTTTAGGGATCGGTAAATGTTCACTGAAGGAAGATCAAAGACACTTTCAAGGAAATGAGAAATTGCAATAATATGAGGGTTGAGAATAAATACATCAGTTCCTGCTTAGTCTGTGTTCGATAACACTTACTACAGCTAACCCCCCTAGATACACTGGTAGATGTTTTTACCTCATTGTCCCACCTTCCCCCAAACGTCTTTCTCTACAGGAATATGGCAAATGGAATATTCAGAGAATAAGAAAAGTAAGCTTGCCTCTTTTCAAGAAACTGCAGAAAGCAACCCATTATCATAATAAACCCCAATCTCAGGCTTTCTGAACAATTAATGAATAGGAGGAAAAAATTACCCTCTCTACTCCGTCTACACATGTGTATCTGAGTTTAAATGTGAGCAATTAGCGACTGTACAATTTGGCTCCACACGAGGCACTATCTTTCAGAAATATGGAATATCAGTAACCAAATACTTTGCTCCAAAGTATAAAAGAATGCTTCAGAAATGGCATGATCATTGTTTCTTTCAAAGAGCTGAATGTCTTGTATTAGGGCTGTTTTACAGTTTTAATATCAGGAGGAGAGGAAACTGCATTTAGGAGACAAAGTATTTAATTATCTTTTTAAAAAATGACTAAATTGGATTGAGCAATATGCTTAACATATTTGTGCATAAAACTGTGATTTAAACATCAGGAAATGAATGTTCCACTAACTGGAGCATACACCTGTTGTCATGGTCACATGATAAGGGATGTCCCTTCATTTAAAAGACTCCAAAGGGGGCAGTGCCTGTCGCTCATATACCGAGGGTGCTGGCCCCATATACCGAGGGTGGTGGGTTCAAACCCAGCCCCGGCCAAACTACAACAAAAAAATAGCCGAGCGTTGTGGCAGGCACTTGTGATCCCAGCTACTCATAAGGCTGAGGCAGGAGAATTGCATAAGCCCAGGAGCTGGAGGTTACTGTGAGCTGTGACGCTACAGCACTCTACAGAGGGTGATAAAGTGAGACTCTGTCTCTAAAAAAGATAAATAAATAAAAACTCCAAAGGAACAAGAGCCCATAGTTCCTTTTCTACATAGTTTGTAGATCATGATATATTGAAACAATATTCTTCAGGAGAAAGTTTCCCAGCAGGCGTAGATGAAATAGAGGAAGGAGAAAAATCAAAAAGCACACAGGAGCCCAGAGGATGAAAAAGGAGGGCTCCAGATCTGTTTTCATAGTGAGCATACCAACTATAAGTCCTTTGTTACTATTATTGTTGTTATTATTAATTGCTACACAAAGACATTTATTTTCTTTTCTTTCAGTCTAAGGGTTTTAGGGTAAGTATAAACAGAATCACCTAGAGAATTGTATTCTAAATGCAAAATATTTGTTTCAATTGCTAAATAAAGAGATGCCATTTTCCCTAAAATGAAGCAGATAAAAATTATACCCATGCTCCTAGCAGCCAAAATAGAAACATTCCAATTCATTTATATTATTATCACATTAAAACAGCCTTTAGGAAGTTTGCACATGAATAAGGGATTGCTTTAATTTGCAGATTACCCTTCAGAAAAACTTAATATGACACTAAACAAAAAATTACCAGGAAAGTATCCTCACTGGGGTAATATTTTTTAAATATGGCAGAGAATAGAAAGCTTTTCTGCAAAAGTTTTTCAAAGAAGACCTACATTTCTCGTATACGCCCTAAAAATGTTCAAAACTCTGTAACATTAAATGGAAATTAAATAATCCATAAAGGCATGCACTTTTACTTTTTATTGAATATCGTTTCTTTTAAAATCTGTAAGAAAATTAGCAACTAAATCTTTAAAAAAAAAACAAAAAAAACCCAGGGTTGTCAGACTTGCCTGACCATGCTTTGTATGACTCAGCATAATAGCAGCTGTGCGTGTTTTTATTTTACTGCCAATGGATGGGCAAGGAACATAGCTGAGTAACATGCAGGCCAGTCAAAAGTCACTGATTATATTTATATATGTACAACTTGCTTGGGTAACCTGGATAAAAGTGGTGACACGAGCTTTTGGCTGGTTAAAAAACACCAGAGCTGCATTCTTGATGGCTCCAGCTTGATTTTACCCCTGTGAGAAGTAAGAATGGTAAGCAGTGAAGGTCACCATACATACTACCAAATTTCACGTCAAAAAATAATCATTCAAGCATGGATTCAACATTGTTAAAAATCTCTAAAAGAAAACTCAGTTATTCAAAATCACAAAAGGAATTACAGGAAATATAATCAAAATAACATAAAAGTTGAAGCATACATGATTATGACATGAATTTTAAATGACACAATCTAGATAATCTACAGAAAATTACCAAAGAATTACACAATTTGACAAAGACATAGCACTTGGTTCAAACACCTAAATAACCTATGAGTTCACTCTGTTTGCTGTATCAAAAGAGATTTATTAGACACTCCAAAAAAAGGAAAATGTTTCATTTTTTCTTTAATTAAAAAACAAAACAAAACTAAGTAAGGAATAGCAAAAGCCTCATGCCATTTCTTACTACAGTTTCATCCCACCAGTTTTATGAGCAGAGCTGATGAGAAGACTAGTACTAAAGACATTTCAAGTGCAAGTGTTGAGTAATTGCTTCAATTCTCTTTAATATTCTAGTGTAGCACTTGCTCGCAGGTAAAATGCTGAAAGATTAAAGCCCACATATTTTCCCTTCCTAAACTCTTAGTCTTTTTTTACTTATGAATCTATATCTGGAAAGTTTGACATAATGCCATAATTAAAAATTCCTCCAAATAACTTTAACACTAAGGCAACAATCTCTGCGAAGGGAAGGTATTGAATGGCTTCCACACTGTAAGCAATAAAATAATTAAAGAGTTCTCTGCCTCTAATTCCAAAATACTGAGTTCACAAACATTTTGGAGGACTTAACTCAAAGTTAACTAGCAACAAAAAAGCTTAATGGTAACAAGAGAAACTGGGAAGGGAGTTTAGATTTTCCCTACAGTAAACCCCACCTTCCTGGACATCCATTCCTTCATATCAAGCAGAAAGGCGTGAAGTGAGGCAAATGCAGGCTCTTTTGGAAAGCCTAAGGTTTTATGAAAGTCATGAAGATTGGATGTTAAATTAAGTACGTTTCAAAAGATATTCAAACTTAGTTAAGAGCTTAAACTAGCTGATGGCTTTGACATTTGATTCTTTATAATTCATCCTCATACAAACCCTAAAACTAAATATGTATGAAAATAAAAATTGATTTTCTTGACTATGAGAAAAAATATCCACTATTAGGTGTAATGTCAAAATAATGATAAGAGACCGTACATGAAAATTGTCATGACCCAATTCTATTTTCTAAACACTGACTTCATGCTCTGGTTTCTTTTCAGATCGCATAAATCTCTCGCCTTTTACTAAACACTGACTTCAGCTTCGATCAGCATATAACATGAGAAATTGGGCCCTACCCTTTCAGTCTAACCCAGCTAACTACGCACATCCAAAATTTCATTCCCAGGAGGAATGCTTTGCCCTGGGCTATAGGGTTTTCCTACTTTGTCCAAGAGACTCCTCAGTTATCTTTTGAAACTGTTATTTATACCTTATTACTTAGTAACTATATTTAGCCATTGTCTCCATTTCATATCTAACCTCTATTTCTTCCTCATCACTGTACTAACACCACTATCTACCTTATCAAGAAGAAAGAAGGGAAAATAGCATATTCTTTTATCAAACAAATATAATAATACAGGATGTCCATAAAGTTGATGAGTAATTTGTGTATCTTGAATTGCACACAAACTTTATGGACATCCTGGATAGGAATGCTGACTGAAATATCTAGTTTTCTTTGCAGATCTGAATTTTTCCTCATAATTTTGACTAATCCCTAATTACCAAAACAATGTTATTCTACTTAAATTCTGTCAGTGCCCCAAACTTATCCGTGTCATTTTTCTTTCTTAAAATAAGAACAATAACAGAGGCCTTTATCTTCTCTGCCCAATAATTCAACATTTTCAAATGAAAATGAAAAAGGGAGGGTGGTGCCTGTGGCTCAAAGGAGTAGGGAGCCAGTTCCATACACAGGAGGTGGTGGGTTCAAACCTGGCCCCAGAAAAAAACTGAAAAAAAAAAAAAAAGAAAAGAAAAGAAAAGAAAATGGAAAAGGGACATATTTCTGGTTTTCATTGTTATTTTTATTTGTCTATGCAAGCTTTAACTACCAGGAATTTTCTCTTCATTTTTGTATAGTTGAACAGTAAAACAGGATGGTTTTAAATTCCTTCCTCACTTTACCCTCAACTTTGCACTTATTAATCTATAGGTTAATAGCAAAATAAACCAAAAACATACTCTGGTACTCTACTCTTCTTATAAAAGAATACATTAAACAGCCAAGACTTACCGAGTTGGTAAATTTAGAATTTTGCATTCTATAATACATTAAGGCTTTTTATTCGTTTAAATAGCAAGCCCTGAGCTTGGTAAGATTAAACATATTTATAGTGTGATTCCTCATCAATACCTTTTCTTCTGTAAAATAATTACTTAATGTAAACTGAAACTATATGGAAATATCAAGCCAATCAGACTTTGCATTAGTAAATAAGCCTGTGCAAACTAAGTAAGATCACATTTAATACACTTGATCCTAATCAAAAGGCAAAAAAAAAAAATAAAATAAATAGATAACATCACCTTTCATGGAGTATTTCATAAGAGCCAAGAATATACAAGAGAATTGGAACTACCCTCCCATCAGTTATTTTCCCAGCACCTACAAAATCCACCGCTGCAGGCAAACAAGGCAGAAAGCAGATAAACTGAGGCATTTTCAAAAATCTAAAATTATTTTATAAAACACTTCAAAAAATTCATATTAACCTGCTTATTAATATCAAAATAAGTCAGCCTATCACTTGTGTAGCTATATTCTAATTTGTCATTAATTTAGTGTCCCCAGTTGTGCCATAGAAAATATATGATCAGTATCTTCTATTTTCTTATAAGATGGAAACATAATTTTTAAAAATCTGATGATTTTAAAGCAACAGAAACACAAAATACCAAAACATCTCCTTATTGAAATATGTTTACCTCTTTGCTTTCTTCCATATCTGACTCACTGCTGAATTCTTCAGTATTTAAGTTTTCAAAGTCAGATTCTCCAACAGCGATTGGTACCGTCACAGTGAGGCTGGGGTTGTTTATAAACGACATGTAATCACTTTCATCCACCACGTACTTTTCTACACTGCTGCCTATGCCACTAGTAGTTCCATTTCCATCTTTGAGATAATTGAGGTCTTTGCCAATTTCTATGGTGGTATGGTTGGAAATACAGCTGTCTTTCTTGTTATTTAGATCTTCAAGAGGTTTAATTTCATCTAAAGCTTTCTGTTTTCGAACAAAGGCTTTCTGAATAAATTCACGTATTTTTCTTTTAACAAAATCGATTCCCTTCTGCATCCTTCCCACAGCAATCTGGAGATTGTTCATTTCATTGTCATCATCAGTGGCAGCAAGATTGTCAGAACTGAAGGAACTCAAAAGCAAGGCCAAGAAGAGATTCAGAACCTACAACATAGTAGGAAAACAAGTGAACAAAATTTTCTGTTGTCTCAGTTGCTCTTAATCATGCATTTTCCAAAATTGTTCTTGATACAGCCAGTCCTGAGTTATAAACATTCAACTGAAGTATGATTCACACTTACAAACAAGGGCTATTAGAGATAATAGGTAAATATACCTGTTCCAATTTACATACAAATTTAACTTAAGAACAAACCTATAGAATCTATCTCACTCATAACCCAAGGCCGATCAGTACCTCATTTTAGCTAACAGACAATTCTGTTAGTTCACAATAAACTATTCTGAAAACAAAGTGAATGAAATAAATACCTGACCAATATCAAATAATATTATTAACCTATTTCCTTTTTAGTCATTGCAAAAACATTGAAACCATTGTTATAGGAAACTTTTATATTAACCTCAATTCCTAAAGAGAAATATAGACAACTATATTTGTGAAAAAAAAAAGTTTTATTTTGTTTGCCAAATTTTATTTTGGGATCCTAAGTTTTATTTTGACCATGTAATCTAGATTTCCTAAGACATTAATAATTTATTATGTTTTTTTCCTAAATGAAAGATGATTTGAATATATTTAAATATGATTTGGTTTTTGTGCCTTTGCTCTTAAATAACTTGGAAATTACAGAAAAATTTATTCATTCCCAGATAAGAAGTCTCAGTTTTTGATTCAGAAAATCATGACCACTATAATTATACAATGGTTGGAAATACTATAAAGAAATTGTTATTATACAATAAAATGATTTTAATATTAAATTAAGAGTTGTGGTGTTGTGTTGCCATGAATAAGGTCACTAATTTAATTTGTCTATAAATTGGGTCTTCAAAAACAGTCTCCACTGGTATGAATGAGTGAAAAGATTCGTGATGCTAAACCCACTGTGTGCACTAAAAACTATAATAATGTACTAAGAAATTAGGAATTCCAAGGAGCATGCAACTGAGTCACATAATTCTTTTCAGGGTTTGATTAATAATGAGTCCATGAGTTCCTGATTATTTAAGCATACAAAACAAAAAAAGGACATAGCAAAAGAGGGAGACAAATGCAAAAAGTAAATACAGGTTGATGCTCCCTTTCCTGAGATGTTAGGATAAGACATGTTTCAGATTTAGGATTTTAAAATATTTACACATACAAAAAGAGATATCTTAGCGATGGGAGCCAAGTCTAAACATGAAATTTATTTATATATCATATACAACTTATAAACATAGTTGAGGGTAATTTTACACAATATTTTTAATAATTTTGTGCATAAAACAAAGTTTTGACTGTGATCCATTACAAGAAGTCTGGATAAAATTTTCCACCTGTAGTGTCTTGTCAGCACTCAGAAAGGTTTGGATTTTAGATTTTGAGATTAGTGATGCTCAACCTATAACACAAATAAGAAATCCTGGGAAATTTCTTTAAAGTAAAACTCCTATGAAAACGATGTTACATTCTTGCTCAATTCTTATCGTTCTACCACGTTCATAAAGCTTAGACACTTTTGTCTAACTATTGTAAGTTAGTGCAAAAAAACAAGGGAAAAATTTGCACGGTCCAATGAGGACTATGTGTAACTTTGAGAGAATCCACTGCTACAGCTGCCAATCACTCTGTCTCAGCTCCTGATAATTACAGCCTAACCTGCTCTTTTACCTCTGAGATGTATTAGTATAATTATATTTTGCTGTGATTTTTCTTTGAATTTATTTTGAAGAAAAAATATGTGGTGAAAAATAAAATTGAATGCTAAACTTTTATTTTTATCCACAAAAAGCTGAATTTTGGTGCCAAATTTTTCCGACATTTATTTTCCTAAGGCTTAATGATGTATTTTCCTTGTCTGTTGGGAAATTTTTCTTAATAAACACTAGTGAGGCTTCCTAGAGTAAGATCTAATCCATACTGCCTCTTCCACACATTTGGCAAGTACTCTGTTTGTAAATGTCATTTACACGCTTATTTATTTGGCCTGCTACCCTTGGCCATTGTGTCCTAGTAAATTTCTTACCCACATCTCTATCACATGATACTGGCTTATTCTTTGTTAGTAGATTGAGAGCTCTTTTAGGTCAAAAACATTCCTTACAGCCAGGTCCTATATCAGTAGTGATACCAGATAACAATAGTAATCATAAAATGAGATTTTTTCTTCAACTTTCAGTAAGTAGCAGTTCTCAGGCTAAGCATTTTACAAGGTTCATATAATTTCTGTTTTTACATTTTATATACTTTTTTAATTTTTAAATTTGTTGTTGTTGTTGAGACAGAGTCTCACTCTGTTGTTCTGGGTACAGTGTCATGGCATCATAGCTCACATCAACCTCAGACTCCTGGATTCAAGCCATCCTCTTGCCTTAGACTCCCCAGAAGCTGGAACTAAAGGCAGACAGATGCCATGATGTCTGGCTAGTTTTCTATTTTTAGTAGAGACAGGAGTCTTGCTTTTGTTCAGGCTGGTCTCCAACGCCTGAGCTCAAGTAATCCACCTGCCTCAGCCTCCCATAGAGTTAGGATTACAGGCATAAGCCACCACACCTAGCTGGGTCATATAATTTCTCATAACTATGTAAGGCAGGAATTATTATTATTACTGTTTTATAGACGATAAAGGCTTCTATGTTACTTAAGTCCCTTGTCCCAAATCAAAGCTGTGTTTTGAAAGACTAATTCTGATGTCTTTACTCTAAATTGCTATGTTTACGGAATGGAAGAGAAAATAGTATTCCATGTTCATTCTCTTTTTTTATTGTTATTATTATTAAATCATAGCTGTATACATTAGTGCAATCAAGGGATACAATGTGCTGGTTTCATATACAATCTGAACTATTTTCATCACACTGATTAACATAGCCTTCATGGCATTTTCTTAGTTATTGTATGAAGACATTTGTATCCTGCATTTAGTAAGGTTCACCTGTACCCTTCTAAGATGTACCGTAGGTGTGGCCCCACCAATTACCTGCTTCCACCCCAACCTTATGCCTCAACTCCCCTCCCTTGCCCCATTCCCCATATTCTTGTGCTACAGTTAGGTTATAGCCTTCATATGAAAGCTATAAATTGGCTTCATAGTAGGGCTGAGTACATTGGATACTTTTTCTTTCATTCTTAAGATCCTTTGCTAAGAAGAATATGCTCCAGCTCCATCCATGTAAACATGAAAGAGGTAAAGTCTCCATCTTTCTTTAAGGTTGCATAATATTCCATGGTATACACGTACCACAATTTATTAATCCATTCATGGATTGACGGGCACTTGGGCTTCTTCCATGACTTAGCAATTATGAATTGGGCTGCAATGAACAATCTGGCACAGATGTCTTTGTTATAATGTGATTTTTGGTCTTCTAGGTATATACCTGGTAAAGGAATTATAGGATTGAATGGAAGGTCTATTTTTAGATCTCTAAGTAGTCTCCAAACATCCTTCCAAAAGGAATGTATTAGTGTGCATTCCCACCGGCAGTGTAGAAGTGCTCCCTTTTCTCCACATCCATGCCAACATCTCTGGTTTGGGGATTTTGTTATGTGGGCTAATCTTACTGAAGTTAGGTGATATCTCAAAGTAGTTTTGATTTGTATTTCTCTGATGATTAAGGGTGGTGAGCATTTTTTCATGTGTCTGTAGGCCGTGTGCCCATCTTCTTTAGAGAAGTTTCTCTTCAAGTCCTTTGCCCATCCTGAGATGGGATCACTTGTTCCTTTCTTGCTAATATGTTTGAGTTCTCTGTGTATGCTTTTGTCAGAGGCATAACTTGCAAATATTTTCTCCCATTCTCAGGGCTGTCTGCTTGTTATACTTACTATGTTCTTGGCTGTACAGAGCTTTTTAGTTAGATCAGGTCCCAGTAGTGTATTTTTGATAGTTTCAATTGCCTGAGGAGTCCTCCTCATAAAATATTCACCCAAGCCAATTCCTTCAAGAGTTTTCCCTGTAATTTCTTCTAGAATTTTTATAGTTCCATGTCTTAAGTTCAATCTTTAATCCAGTGAAAGTCTATCTTAGTTAATGGTGAGAGGTGTGAGTCCATTTTCAGTCTTCTACAGGTTGCTAGCCAGTTCATCCAGCACCATTTGTTCAATAGAGAGTCTTTTCCCCACTGAATGTTTTTAATTGGCTTGTCAAAGATCAAGTAACAGTAAGTGGCTGGATTTATCTCTTGGTTCTCTATTCTGTTCCAAACATCTGCCTCTCTGTTTTTGTGCCAGTACTATGCTGTTTGGATCGCTGTTGATTTATAGTGCAGTCTCAGGTCTGGTAGCATGATTCCTCCTGCTTTGTTTTTATTTCTGAGTAATGTCTTGGATATTTGAGGTTTTTTCTGATTCCATATAAAACAAAGTATTATTTTCTCAGGATCTTTAAAATATGACAATGGAGCTTTGATAGGAATTGCATTAAAATTATATATTGCTTTGTGTAGTATAGACATTTTAATAATGTTGATTCTTCCCAGTTATGAGCCTGGTATGTTTTTCCATTTGTTAACATTTTCAGCTATTTCTTTTCTTAAAGTTTCATAGTTGTCTTTGTAGAGATCTTTCACATCCTTTGTTAGGTAAACTACCAAATATTTCATCTTCTTTGGCACTACTGTGAAAGGAATAGAGTTCTTGACTGTTTTTTTGGCTTGTCTATTGTTGGTATATATAAAGGCTACAGTTTTGTGGGTATTCATTTTGTAGCCTGAGACATTGCTGTATTCCTTGATCAATTCTAGAAGTTTTGTAGTAGAATCCCTGGTGTTTTCCAGATATACAATCATATCATCTGCGAAGAGTGAAAGTTTGATCTCTTCTGACCCTATGTGGATACCCTTGATCACCTTTCTTCCCTAATTGTAATGGCTAAAACTTCCATTACAAAGTTGAAGAGCAATGGAGACAATGGGCAACCTTGCCTGGTTCCTGATCTAAGTGGAAATGATTTCAATTTAACTCCATCCAATGCGATATTGGCTGTGGGTTTGCTGTAGATGGCTTCCATTAGTTTAACAAACTAATTGGTCCCTTCTATACCAATTTTTAAAGTGTCCTTATGATGAAGGGATGCTGGATATTGTCAAAAGCTATTTCTGCATCAATTGAGAGAATCATATGGTCTTTATTTTAATTTGTTTATGTGCTGAATTACATTTATAGATTTACATATATTGAACCAGCCTTGAGACCTGGTGATAAAGCCTACTTGGTCATGGTGTATAATTTGTTTGATGTGTTGTTGGATTCTGTTTGTTAGGATCTTGTTGAATATTTTTGCATCAATATTCATTAGTGATATTGGTCTATAATTTTCTTTTCTTGTTAGGTCTTTCCCCTGGTTTAGGGATCAAAGTGATATTTACTTCATAGAATGTGTTTTGTAGTATTCCTTCTTTTTCTATATTTTGGAAGAGGTTTAGTAATATAGGTACTTGTTCTTCCTTAAATATATTAAATGTATTCCTTAGTAATATAGGTACTTGTTCTTCCTTAAATATTTGTTAGAATTCTGACATGAAGCCATCTGGTCCCAGGCTTTAATTGTTAGGGAGATTTTATATAGTTGATGCAGTTGATTTCAGAACTTGATATAGGCCTGTTCAACATTTCCACTTCGTTCTGGCTAAGTCTTGGTAGGTGGCGTGCCTCCAAGTATTGGTCAGTTTCCTTCAGATTTTCATATTTCTGAGAGTAAAGTTTCTTGTAATATTCGTTAAGGATTTTCTGAATTTCTGAGAGGTCTGTTGTTATTTCGTCTTTACCATTTCTGGTCAATGAAATTGGAGATTTTCCTCTTTTTTTCCTGGGTAAGTTAACCAAAGGTTTATCTATTTTATTGACCTTTTCAAACCCCTTTTTTATTTATTGATATGTTGCATAATTCTTTTGTTTTCAATTTCATTAAATTTTACTCTAATTTTGGTTATTTCCTTTCTTCTGCATGGTTTGGAGTTGGAATGTTCTTCCTTCTCCAGTTGCTTAAGATGTTCCATTAAGTTGTTAACTTCCTCTCTTTCCCTTTTCTTGAGGAAGGCTTGCAGTGCTATAAATTTCCCTCTTAGGACTGCCTTTGCAGTATCATAGAAGTTCTGATAATTCGTGCCTTCATTGTCATTTTGTTCCAAAAATTTGGTAATTTCCTTCTTTTTTTTTTTTGAGGCAGAGCCTCAAGCTGCCATCCTGGATAGAGTGCTATGGCATCACAGCTTACAGCAACCTCCAATTCCTGGACTCAAGTGAGTCTCCTGCCTCTGCCTCCCAAGTAGCTGGGACCACAGGCGTCCGCCACAATGCCCAGCCATTTTTTTTTTGGTTGCTGCCGTCATTGTTGTTTGACGGGCCTGGGCTGGATTCCAACCCTCCAGCTCAGGTGTACGTGGCTGGCACCTTAGCCCGTTCAGCCATAGGCACCGAGCCAATTTCCTTCTTAATCTTGTCTATGACCCATCTATCCTTCAGCATAAGGTTATTTAGCTTCCATGTTTTTGTATGAGTATGCAAATTCCTGTTGTTATTGGGTTCAACTTTTATTCCATAATGGTCTGAGAAGATGCAAGGAATAATTTCTATTTTTGTAAATTTGCTGAGGTTAGACTTGTGAGCTAGGATGTGATTGATTTTGGAGTATGTTTCATGCACTGATGAGAAGAATGTGTATTCAGTTTTCTTGGGGTGAAATGTTCTTAGATGTCTGTTAAATCCAGATGTTGAATGGTTAAGTTTAAATCTAAAATTTCTTTGTTTAGCTTCTTTTTGGAGGATCTCTCCACCGCTGCTAAAGGGGTGTTAAAATCTCCGACTACTATGGAGCTGGAGGTAATCAAGTCGCTCATATCTGTTAGAGTTTCTTTTATAAATTGAGGTGCATTCTGGTTTGGTGCATAAATACTAATAATTGAAATCTCCTCATATTGAGTAGCACCTTTAACAAATATGAAGTGTCCACCCTTATCCTTCTTTATTTTGGTTGGTTTAAAGCCTATTGTGTCTGTGAATAGGATTGAAACACCTGCTTTTTTGTTTTCCATTTGCCTGGAGTATAGATGACCATCCCTTCACCTTGAGTGTATATTTATCTTTTAAGGTAAGATGAGATTCTGGTATGCAGCAGATATCTGGTCTGAGTTTTTGTATCCTGTCGGCCAACCTGTGCCTCTTTTGAGGACATTTTTCCCCGTTCACATTAATTGAGAATATTGATAAGCCTTTCAAAAGTCTGGTGGAAATTTTTAATCCTTTTGCAACTGTGGAAGTTGGAATTTGATCAAAAGTTTCTGAGTGGGTTTACTTTTGTAGTGGAAGATTACCCTGGTCATTATGGAAGATAGGTCTGAGAATATCCTGGAAAGCTGGTTTAGTTATGGCAAATTTTTTCAACATATGGATGTCATTAAAGTATTTAATTTCTCCATCATAAATGAAACTCAGTTAGCTGGACACAGGAGCCTGAGTTGAAAGTTATTTTGTTTTAGGAGATTAAAAGTCCATAACAACTCTCTTCTAGCTTGAAAGGTTTCAGCAGAGTGATCTGCAGAGAGATCCATTCTAATGTTCTTCCCTTTGTAGGTTATGGTTTTCTTACATCTGGCTGCTTTCAGAATTTTCTCCTTCACATTAACTTTAGTGAAATTGACTATGATGTGTCTGAGGGATGTCTTATTCGGGTGGAGTCGTGCTGGACTTCTGAAACTGTCTGCTATCTGAATTTCAGAAACTCTTGGCGTGTCTGGAAAGTTGTCTTTCATAATCTTATGAAGAAGAGACTCTTCTTCATCACTTTTGGTGATCGCTATGAGGCAAATATTGGTTTTCTTCTAATTATCCCAGAGCTCTCTGAGAGAGTGATCTGTTTTTGCCTTCCATTTCTCTTCCTCTTTGGAGGTTTGGGATTGTTCAAAAGCTTTGTCTTCAATGTCAGAAATCCTTTCTTCTGCTTGCTTTATTATGTTACTGGGGGATTCTACTGTATTTCTCAGATCTTGGAGAGCTGCAACTTCTTGTCTCAATGTGTCAAAATCTTTGGTCATTTTGTCTTTGAATTCATTGAATTCTTGAGACATCTTTTGGGTCATCTTTTGGATTACTCCTTGAAATTCTAATTCCATTTTTTCCTCCATTCTGCTGATCTTATTTGCTATCCAGATTATGAATTTGATTTCTGACATCTCAGCCATTTGCCTATGGAAGTGATCTTGTGTTGTGTCTGCCTTGTTGTCCCTTCGAGGAGTTGATCTACTCTGATTATTCATATTCCTAGAGTTTTTCCATTGATACCGCCCCATGATTATTTTTCACCATTGCCTCTAGCTGTCCTCAGAGTTGGGAAAGTGTTTCTCCAAGATTGTACTCTGGTGGGATCACTCTATTGTTGCTGGAACTTTGTAGGGAATGACCCTGTGTAGCTCCTCTGGGACTGCCCCAGCCAGGGCGTTTTGGCTGCTGGAACAGCTCTAGAGTGTAGCACCCCTGGATCCAGCAGCAGGGCAAGGGATGGTGCACACAGTTCTAGGAGTGCCAGGCACCCAGTGACTTTGGTAAAGAGAGCCTACGGCCTCAGCAGTTTCTGGATGGGAAGAGGGCTCCACACAGAGGCAGGGAGGGCTCTGGAAGGAGGGCCCCAGTCCTGTGGCTTCTGGAATCCATGGGGCCAGTGCCGAGGCAGGGAGGTTACGGGAGGTGGACATGGGTTGCGTGGCTCCTGGGAGTCCCTGGCCAGAGGCAGACACGCTGAGGCCCAGCATGTGTGGGGTGCAAAGCCACATGGTCTCCAATGGAGTCCCTGACTATGGGTGGTGGTGCGGAGGCCCTGCTTGTGCAGGGCGTGGGGCTGGGCAGTTGCCAGGAAAGTTCTTGACCAGGGGTGGGACTGTGGAGGCCCTGCAGGTGGAGTCTCTGACCAGGAGTGGCCCTGTGGAAGCCTGGCGGTACCGGCAGAATCCCTGGCAGAAGGAAGGCCTGTGGAGGTCCATCAAGCATGCAGCACAGGGCCACGCATTTGCCAGGGGAGTTCCTGGCCAGGGGCAGGCCTGCAGAGGCCTGGCAGTCACCAGTGGAGTCCCTGGCAGAAGGCAGACCTCTGGAGGCCCTGCAGAGTCAGGATGCCAGGCCGTGCGGTTGCCATGGGAGTTCCTGGCCAGAGGTGGACCTGCGGAAGCCCTGAGGTCGCCAGCAGAGTCCCTGGCCAAGGGTGAGCCTGCAGAGGCCTGGCAAGCACCTCATGGTTGCTGGGGGAGTTCCTGGCCAGGGGCGGACCTGCTGAAGCCTGGTGGGCTTTGGGCACAGGGCACGGGTCTGCGTGGTCACCGGCAGATTCCCTAGCTGGAGGGAAGGAGGTTCGCTGCGGGGCCCCAGAGTCTTTTGCCAGCAGGGTGCTTGTTCTTTCAGGTGTGGGGGTGCTGCTCAAGAACCTCCTTCCTCAATCTCAGCAGGGGTTAGGCTTCTCATTTGTCAGGTAATGGGGGAAGGGTGTACTATAAGTTCAGAATGGTGGGGGAAAGTTTTGTTTAGTTTTTTTGCCTGCCAAGTGTTCAGAGTCACATCAGGGTCACTCTTCCCACTTCCCATAGCACTGTTCCATGGGGTGAAACAAGAGGTCCACCATTCACCACTTGGCTGTAGAAAACCCACAAGAGCAAACAAAGAGAAAAAAAGAAAGGAAACAAAAGCAAAAACCCATAGCTTTCTTAGGGGAAGGGATGGACACTTTTCCTTTCAGGTGAATTTTGTACCTGAAGCTTGATTTCTTAGAGTTGCAGCTTGCGTCAGCAGAGGCGACCTGTCATTATCACTTCTCTCTCTCAGCTGGGCTCCCAGTCTTCAGTTTAATTGTGCAGTTTCTGAAGGTTATTTTTCCTTTTGGACAGGAGCCTCTTTTGGAAGCTGATTCCAGTCGGCAATCTTGCCCCACCCCTCTCCATGTTCACTCTTATTGATACTTCCTTTCTTAGAATTCCTACCATACTTAGAGTCAGTGTCATAAAGTTTACCATTATTTTCTAATTATTTCTAGGATCTTTTATGAATTGATAACTTAAATCAATGTTATTCCATTGTCACAAAGAAAATATTCTCTGAACACATTACTTTTCTTTCTCATAAATTCAGTGAATTTTTTTTTTTTTTGTAAGCAGCCAATCTCCCTGTGGTGGTGCTGTCCTAAAATTTTTCTTACACATACTTGCTAGACACTTGTTTCCCTTCATTCCACAAATTACATGACCTAACAGAGTAGCACAACTTTTAGAATTAGAGAGCTTAGTACAATTGAGTTCCTGGCACTTACTAACTGTATGTCTCTAGATAAGTAGCATAACATCAGTTTCCTGATCTATAAAATAAGCATAATTCAGCCTTAAAGAAAGATGAAGACTTTACCTTTTTCATGCTTATGTATATGGAGCTGGAAAATATTCTTCTTAGCAAAGTATCCCAAGAATGGAAGAAAAAGTATCCAATGTACTCAGCCCTACTATGAAACTAATTTATAGCTTTCATGTGAAATCTATAACCCAATTACAGCACAACAATTGGGGAAAGGGGCAAGGGAGGGGAGGGGAGAGGAGAGGATGGGTGGAGTATTTGGTGGGTCCACACTTACTGTACATCTCAGAAGAGTACAGGTGAAACTTACTAAATGTAGAATATAAATGTCTCCACACAATAATGAAGAAAATGCCATGAAAGCTATGTCAACAAGTTCAATGAAAATATTCCAAATTGTATATAAAACCAGCACATTGTTCCCCATGATTGCATTGATGTACATAACCATGATATAATAAAAAAAAAAAATAAAAATAAAATAAGCATAATTTTCTGGTGCTCAGCTCACAAGGTTCTTCAAAGGACTCAATCAAAGAATCCATGTGGCTCTCAGCACAGCCCCATGTGGCTCTCAGCACACTAAACACTTGAGAAAGTTTAGCTGTTATTGTTATCACTGTTACAATTATCCAACCTACCCTTCACAACATGAAGGCTAGACCTTCTCTGCTACCAAAAGGTAAGGATAGAGCAGCCAGCCTGGATGTTGGCAAGATCAAAGCCAACTTAAAAAGAGTTGAGCAAGCTCACTTAGGTACAGAACTCCTGAATCCTGTTTCATAAGTGTGCTAGCTCATCAACTCTTATCTTTCAAATTAGTCTCTTAGAATGTAAATGTTACCATAATTGTCATATTGGGTTCAAGATAAAAATATATTGCATATTTTAATAGTTTCTCCATCTTGATTCCCCAATTGTGAGAGGAACCCAAACTCCTTATATCCTTACTGTGTGCTATTGTCTGACCTTTACTTAAAGAAAGAGAAGATTGTGTCTGCTACTTCTAGAGCTAGCTGATTTGAAAAAGTTGTACTCTTTTTCTACAGAAGAAAGTTGTACCTGTCTTAAACTTTTCAAAGAATCCCTAGCCATGGTGTCAGGAAACTGAGAATGGCTCATAAAAATCCTGGCTTAGGAAAAAACAGTCTGTGGTTCTGCCTCTGTCTTGCCTGTGGATTAGACCTGGCAGTCACATCTATTGTGACTATTACATCAACTGTGGTGGAGCCCCAGATGGTAGCCCATGTGTATTTGGAGGAAGTTATTTCGGCCTGCTTTGGGGATACTTTCTCCTTTTCCCAGAGAGAATGGAAAGTAAGCATTGTAGGAGGCAATGAAATCAAGCTTATTCAGTCTTACTTAAGCAGATGCAATATTAATATGGTGTCTTAATAGTAGTAAACATGGCAGTTATTACTACTTTAGCCACTTAAGAGATATACCTAGATCCTCACAAAGAGGAGAATGTTTTTAACTCATAGTTATAGTCAAAGGTAAAAGAGAACTTTTATGTTTTTATGCAGAAGTTAAATGTATACCAATAGATAGAAATGATTATTTTATGATCAATATTTTTTACGCACATGAAGTTGTCTAAATTAATAGTGAATGCCCATCCATAGGTACAGGTACTACTTGGTACTTCCTGACATTCTCTTTGAAATAGGAATTGTCTGTAAAATTACATATTATTACAGCAATGTATTTATTTCGGTAAACTAATAGATGATATGTATTAGGCTGAGTTTCTTCCTCTTCAAATTTTCTCTGCCTTTTCCTAATATATAAATTTTACCAAAATATCACTTATTCATTGTCACTTTCCTGATAAAAAGCCATCTGTAGCTTTGAATTGCTAAAAGAATAATCCATTTTATTACACACAGAATTTTCATAAATTAAACTCTACATAATCTAGTCCCAAACTTACTTTTTTACTACTCCCTTTCTGAATTCTCTGTTGTAATCTGATTATTCACTGTTGTCATAAAGGATTATGTTTTCTGCTTTTTCTTCTTTTCTTCCAATGTTTGTCAATATATATAAGAAATAAAATCAAATCTATAACCCAATCCTATGATCATTCTTTGCTTCTGTTTGTTGTAATCCTATGACCCCTTCTTTTCTATGTAATTTCATACTTTTCTAAAAACAAACATTGTAAAATTGTATTGGGGAGTCTGGTGGCTTTAAAATACAGTAGAACCTTCACAGTTGACCATCCCCCTAGATTGACCACCTCCTTAAGTTGACCTAATTTTCACAAATTAGAGATGCAACACATGTTCATATCAGTACAGTAGGCTCAGTTCCTTATATTGGCCACCTCTCTATATTGACCAATTTGTTACAGTCCTTTGGGTGATCAACTTACAGAGGCTCTGCTATATATCTACATGGCTTATGCCTATAATTCTAGCACTTTGAGAAGCCAAAGTAGGAGGATCACTTGAAGCCAGGAGTTTAAGACCAGCCTAAGCAAGAATGAGACCCTGTCCCCATTAAAAAAAAAAAAAATAGAAAAATTACCTGGCAAGGTGGCACACCAGCTACTCAAGAGGCTAAGGTAGAAACATTGCTCAAGCCCAGGAGTTTGAGACTGCAGTGATCTATGGTCACATCATTGCACTGTAGCCCAAGTGAAAGAGTGAGACCTTGTCTCAAAATGAAATAAAATAGACTGAGTGTAGAAGCTCATGCCTATAATCCTAGCCCTCTTGGATTGGAAGTAGCTGGATTGCTTGCGCTCAGGAGTTCAAGATCAGCCTAAGCAAGAGTGAGAAGCTGTCGCTACTAAAAATATAAAAATGAGCCAGGTTACATGGCAGACACAAGTAGTCTTAACTACTTGGGAGGCTGAGGAAGGAGGATCACTTGTTACTGTGAGCTATGATTATGCCATGGCACTCTACCCAGGGTGACAGAGTAAGACTCTCTATAATAATAGTAATAAATAAAAATAAATAATACTCTTCCTTTCAGAAAGTAGAACCTAAACTTTGCTTAGTGTCTACCTTCTAATAAATAGAATATGGCAGAGATAATGGAATGACATTAGAGCATAAAGAGGACTTTGTCCTTGCCTTCTCTCTTATATCATGTGCTCTGGAAGAAGCCAGCTGCCATAGTATGAAAATATTCAACAGCCCTGAGAAGAAGCACAGTAGAGAAAAACTGAGATGTGCAACCAACAGCCAAAAGAACTGAGACCTCCTGCCCATAATCCTAAGATCGAGCCTTCTTGAAGCTGATCCTCCAGCCCTATAGTCAAGAGAACTATAGCTCAGCCAACATCTTGATAGGAACTTCTTGACTGACTCTGAACCAGGACCACCTAGCTAAGTTACTCCCAAATTCTCAACCCACAGAAACTACAAAATGATCAGTGTCTGATGTTTTAAGCTATTGTCTATATTTCTGGACTGTACACTATTCATATTTCTTGCTATTTCAAAAAATCGATCAGAACTATCTAAGGCAGTGGTTCTCAACCTTTGTAATGCCACGACCCTTTAATACAGTTCCTCATGGTGTGGTGATCCCCAGCCATAAAATTATTTTCTTTGCTATGAGGGTTACATTCATGTTATGCTAATTTTCTTTCTATACCACTGGTTTGGGTCCTAAACAAACAGCTCAGTATAACTACTTTACATATAAAGTATAAAAGCCTGATTCCTCTACAACCTCTGGGGAGCAAATTTTACTGTTCCCTGCTTGGGGATGGTCTACCTTTCTTTCTACCAAGCTAAATCGTACATCTCATAGATATTTTAGGTCCAAACTCTGACAGACTTTCCTGAGCAACCTTGCTGTTGTAAAGCAATTTCCCCATTTTGTGAAATTGGCACTTTGTTTTCATATTTTTTGACATGTATTAGATACTTTCCATGTTTAATCCTATTTGAGTACGAGTCATCTCACTGTGTCACATGTATCCCTGTCATCTTTCCCATGCCTCCAAGACTCAGGAAAGTCATCCTGGGCATGGTTAACTCTACTAAGAGATGAAAATCATTGTTCTTTGAATGAACATTACTGGGTAATACTGTAGTTTCTGGGCACTAAAACTCCATGTGTTTTCAACGGATGAGATGATTATTAATTTTTTTTAAATCAAATTATAGGAAATTCAAACTTGAAACATTTTCAACTGATACTACTGTTAGTTCCTATAAATAGAATGAATGACTATGCTTGGTAACACTTTCCATACTTTAATACAAGAACTGAAAAATAAAAGCCAGAAATGTTACTCTCCATGAAAAAGAAAAAAGGATAATGAGGCATAACAATTTCAGCTCATAAGGTATTTTAACATTTTGTGTGGATTTCAATAGTCTAAATTACACCTGGCTCTTGAACTCAGTAATAATAGAGAATAGGAAAACACCCTGGGTCATAAAATGAAAACATACAACATATTCTTCGGCTGAACATAAACATACTTTTTTACAGTTACATTATCTTTTGCTGAGTGAGGAGAATGTTTTTACTACATACCACTAGGTTTCCAATGACCATGACCATCATGAAGACAGTAAGGCACATGGTTTGGCCAGCGACCTCCATACAGTCCCACATGGTTTCGATCCACTCTCCACACAGCACGCGGAACACAATCAGGAAGGAGTGGAAGAAGTCGTGCATGTGCCAGCGCGGGAGCTCACAGTCACTGGAGATCTTGCAGACACATTCTTTGTAGCTCTTCCCAAAGAGCTGCATGCCGACCACGGCAAAGATGAAGACGATGATGGCCAACACCAGCGTGAGGTTTCCCAGAGCCCCCACAGAATTGCCAATGATCTTTATTAACATATT
>CAUYON010161492.1:0-26230 GCA_963573935.1 Arctocebus calabarensis | reverse complement strand
ACTTTTTTTTTTTTTTGTGGAGACAGAGTCTCACTGTATCGCACTCGGTGGAGTGCTGTGGAGTCACAGCTCACAGCAACCTCCAGCTCTTGGGCTCAAGTGATTCTCTTGCCTCAGCCTCCCGAGTAGCTGGGACTACAGACACCCGCCACAGCACCCGGCTAATTTTTGATGCAGTTCGGCCGGGGCCGGGTTTGAACCCGCAGCCCTCGGTATATGGGGTCGGCGCCCTACTCACTGAGCCACAGGCGCCCCCCTAAGATCACTTTTTAATCTTAGATTTCAAGAAGCATAATAACATCTGGCACAACTAATAAAGGTGGTTTCGAAAGAATCCTGCAAGGGTATAGAGCTGACTATTCACAGCCTCAAAGACTGAGCTGTCAGTGAATAATATCTGCCAAGGAAAAAAGAATGGGAGAGAAAACAACACAACCATGATAAATATTCACACACTTGTCTTTAAAAACATATAAGTTTTGGAGAATGATGAATAATTTATAGCTGTGTATATTCTCAGTCCATCCAGTCCATGGTAGAATCCACAGGCTTCCAGACAACTTATTGGAAGTGGTTAGGGAAGTAAACTATAAGCCAGCTTTTGCAGATCTGTCCTTTCATGTCACTTAAAAGCTTGGCAAATTCTAAAATTATTTTACAATTGTAGTTTAACACAAATTGGAAGACAGCATTTCAATCTGAGAAGCATTATTGTGGCTGCTTTAAGCAAGATTAATTTTCTGCCCAAGCCTTTGGCTACCCAGAGGCATGTAATGAAAAAGCCATTGAACTTGCTTCTGTAAGACTGTTTTTACTCCCTTCAGTTGTTGGGTTTATGGACCCATTGTTCAATAGTTCGTGCTAGGATTTCAATTCATGTTTGACTGGTTGCTAAGCAAAAATATAAAGGATGCCAGAAAGTGTAGTAGGTATTTGGACAGATTAGGTGATAAAGTACCATAATTATGCAATCAACAATTAAAAGGTCAATTTGAAAATTTAAAAGGCCGAGAGCCCAAATTTTTGTTTGTAGTTATTATCCCAGGATATGCTTGGAAAAATGTGCACCAACAAGTATGGGCAGTTAATTTAAATCTTATAAACAGTAACTCCCTGTATTTTCACTATCTAGAATGCCTAAGAATATAGGATATACTTGTGTATTCCAGTGCAATGTAATAAAATATATATTGCGGGGAGAGCTACCACTTATTCCAGGTTCACGTACATATTGATGGCTGGTGAAATTGAACTTTCAGAAGCACTATGAGAAGTGCAGTTCAAGAGGAGCTAGTATTCAAGGGATAATTTGTTGGGCTAGGATTTGAGCTATATTAATTCTGAGTCCTAGCAAGTCTCTTCTTCAGAGGTAGAAGCAATAAGCAACACAACTGTTACCACACAGTATCATAGCTATGGAAGGCTGGGGTGGTAATAAGGCTTATGGAATCATTCTTTTGTCAAGATTCTCACACATTCCCTCCCACACTAACTCCAAACTTGGCCATGACTATTGCTTTGGCCAATGGAACATTAGCCAAATGACATAAACAAAGGCTTAAAGTGCTTGTGCAGCAGGCTTGCTCTCTTGGAACAAAGGCACCAGATGAAAAGGCCTGAGTTAGCCTGCTAAAGACACATGGATTAGCCAACAGGCAGCGACAACTACCAGGCCTGGAGTGAGGCCATTTATACAGCCCCAGAGGACTTCAGCCAGAGGAGTGACCCCAGAAGGAGTCACAAAAGAAACAAACAAAGCAAAACAAAACTGCCTAACTGAACTTAGCCCATTATTGATGTATAGAATTGTGAGCATATATAAAGGTTATTATTTAAGCTACTGTGTCTTTACATGGTTTATAACATAGGAGACAGAACTGATGTAGTAGCACAGTGTCACATCCTTCCTTTATTCTCTTAAGGGATGACTGTAGCCTTGGTTCACATCCTGTCAATTTCTTCAGCTTCCTAGACTGGTTTGTCCCTCCTCGGCTGTGTCTGTCCCTAGTCTCTGAGCTGCTATCAATTCAGTTCAACAAGTATTTGCTAAGCCCTTATCCTTTATTCAGCCTCCTATTAAGTTACCAAAAATGATATCAGCTACACATTCATCAGACAGGCTTCCATTGTGGGGTAACCTCTTGGTGTAAATATATGCTGAACGACATGTATATTACAGAGTGATAGGAAAAACATAGATGATTTTTGAGACAGAGTTATAGCCTATAAAGGAGATTAATGTGAAACTGAGTATTGGAGAATAGGGTATGTGGTAAGCCTATGTATGCATAACTCTCAATGGTGGGGCTGAGTGGAAAATGGAAAATCTGCAAAAGAGTCATGGGAAATAATATTAATAAATTCCATGCCTTTGCTTTATGTCTCCAATTGTCCTCCTTCCTGATTTTCCTTTATACTTCTTTCCTTTTCTAAGCCTACTCTAAATAAACATCATGCAGTTTTCAGCATAGAAAGAAAACTTGGTAAAGGACATTAATTTTTTTCTTAAAATGCTCCCAGGGAAAAGAACAGTAGTCCACTGGCATCTCCCCTACCATAGTATTTATATTGTCATTAGCCACAAAATCTGGTTGAAAGTGCAACAAAAACAAAGTGGTGGGTGAGGATGAGCCACATGGCTGGACATGCTTTCCATGGCAGACATCTGGCCAGCCATGTCAACAAATGTGGTCCACATGGCACAGAGCAGTGCAGTGGAAATGGGCCATGCGGCAGAGAGGGGAGAAAGAGCCAGTCCTCTCCCAGTCCCCACGTCACCCTCAAACACGTGCCCTCCCGGTTTAGGCAGCACCCCTGAATTAGACAACTCAGAGGGACTCATTGGAATCGTGCAACATGGCAGCTCTATTTTATCTTAGGAAAGAGAATTTAACTTCTTTCTTATACATGTAGGAGTGTCTGTGTGTATATATTATTTATTTATTTATTTATTTATTGACACAGAGTGTCTCTCTGTTGCCCAGGCTAAAGTGCCATCAGCCTAGCTCACAGCAATCTCAAGCCCCTGGGTTCAAGTGATTGTGATTCTCCTGCCTCAGTCCCCCAAGTAACTGGGACTACAAGTGTGTACTACTATGCAAGGCTAATTTTTCAATTTTTAGTAGAGACAAGGTTTCACTCTTGCTCAGGCTGGTCTTAAAACTCCTGACCTCAAGTGATCTTCCTGCCTGAGCCTCTCAGAGTGCTAGGATTACAGGCATAAGGCATCACACCCAGATTTTTTTCTTATATTTTATGCCTCCTCTTTGCTTGACTGGCTATGTTTACCTAGTAATCATGGGGAAAGATGCTGCTTCTTGTAAAGGCAAACCTACACTGGGTCCTGAACCACAGCACAGTAACTTGGATAAAGGGGGTTGTTGACATTTGGTAGAGGAAGGAACAAAGTCATCCATGCCACCAAATTTTGTTTGAGCAAAAACAGGCACAATAACCAATGCGGGACATGCCTAGACTTTCTCAGCAAATGGAAAACATTTTGGTTAGAAATTCTCAAGTAAAATGAAAAAAAAAAAAAGTTACAGTTCAAGCTGCAGTATCTTAGTACTTAGTTTACTAAGATACCAGTATACCCTTAGAGTTGGTGGGCATGGGACCCACCTCGAGGCTAGATCTCTGCTTTTTCTCCTGCACATGACATTCTCTTTACATTTAATTCTAAAAATATTGTCCTTTCCATGAATCCAGTAATTTTCATAGGTCATCATAATATTAAGTAAAAATGGTCCAACAATAGTAAAAGTCTAGATTATCAAAGAATTGAATTAAAAGATCAAAAAGCTATTCTATACTAAAAAGACAAAACTATTCTTTTCATTTAACAATACTTTTTGCTTATCTATTATTACTATTGAATTAAAGTATGTATTTCTTATCTAAAATGCTATTGTATATGTTAGAACTAGTAAGTGTGCTATTATCTAAACTTTAGGCCTTTTGTGTTTAGTTTTTTCATTTTTTAGAAATATTTAAAATCCCTAGTAATAGTTAAGTCACAAAATTTTGCTTGTCAATTGTTTTCCTTGCATGAACCACTTAAAACCTATACTTTGTTCAGTTACTCCAATGGGTAACATGAAGGTATTTTCTCACACAAAGTTTATCTGGACTAAGTTGTTTAAACCCCAGCTAAATAATACAAAAAATTCCCATAGTACTTTATCATTTACAGAGTGCTAATTTTAGAAGTTTTTCTTTATTTAAAATAAAAGCAAATATTTAACACTGAATTATTTTTTTCCTTCCTACTGAAACTTACCCAGAAATATTTGAGCAGTCTTCATCAAAGGTGACAGCTGAAAAGAAGACAGTAGAAAAAGAAATGAAAATAAAACCACAGATGAGAAAAGAAAGAAAGAGTATTTTGAAAAGATGAAGAAATAAGAAAAGAGGTTTAATGTAACTGTAATATAGTCATGATGATTTAACTCACACATAAGTACACAGGGCAAAAAATGCCCACATAAATGTGCTGGATAAACTTTACGGATCCAGAAAGGAGCCATTTATTGCTCTGGAATCTCAGCGGCAAGCTAAAATTATTTCCTAAATAACAGATTTCCAGTCTTGCTGAATTATTGTGTAACCGAGGGGGAATAACTTTCACATAATCTCTCCCTTGCTTATCTGTAAAAGGAACAACATGAACTAGATCCAGATAATCTTAGGTGCCATTTTCAGAAAATTCACTCCTAAATAAACTTTTCTATGGAAAATTGAGTCATCACACAGTCCAGGTTTAAGGAGTTACAGTAACTCCTCAATGTTTAAAAGGTTAAAATGTAAGAATAAGAGAAAAAAAATACCATATTAATTAAAACTTTTTAATAGCATTTGTCATTTTCCTTTTCAGGTCCCTTTGTTATGAACAGGTGAAGTTTGGCCAGATATTTTTCAGAACCTCTGTTGCTACAGATGTCACATAAAAGTTTCTCTTACAAAATACAGAGATTTCTGAACACTTAAATCATCTAGCAATGTCATTAATCAATTTTAAAATTTGCTTCTCTCAGAGTTTGGAATGAATGGGAGATGACAAATTTATGCTGCTTTTTATATTCATTCATTCAAATATCTGTTCAATAGGTATTTCACCTGACTCAGGTATATAGATTAACCAAGAGAGCCAGGGTTTTTCCCTTACTATTTACCCAATTATTTCATAATAATACCCAATTATAGTAATATTCAATACTACCTACCATTATCGCTTTGCTGGTTGATGGTAATTTTGACAAGCATTGCAATACTTTCATGAAAAATTCTTATTAAAAAAATAATTTAAATATAGATGTAGGTGAGTATAGATATATCCTAAATTAATGATATATAGAGCCTGACAATCGAATCCATCTTTTTTTCTGTAAAGCTATTTGTTTTATAGATCCATGCTGGTAACTGTAATTTAAAATAATGCTTCAGACTGGGCGTGGTGGCTTACACCTATAATCCTAGCAGTCTGAGAGCCCGGGGCGGGTAGATTGCCTGAGTTCAGGAGTCTGAGACCAGCCTGAGCAAGAGCAAGACCCCAGTCTCTACTAAAAAATATATAAAAACTAGCTCCATGGGTACCTGTAGTCCCAGCTACTTAGGAGACTGAAGCAAGAGGATTGCTCAACCCCAAGAGTTTGAGGTTACTGTGAGCTATGATGCCACAGCACTCCACCAAGGGAACAAAGTGAGACTCTGTCTCAAAAATAAATAAATTAAATAAATAATGCATTTAAAAAGTGGGGAAAATAAAGAGAAAAGAAGTATTTCGATAATGTGTCTTGTAAATAAAAGGTAAAGAAATCAGAGTTATATAACTTGGTAAAAATGTTATAATTTAGATTTTTAAGTTTTGATCTATCCTTGAAAAAAATGGATCAGTGTTAATTAAAGCTTTAAACCCCTAAGTCTAATACTAGTTTGAGGAGATAAATTGGACATGTGCTGTGGCCAGCTGTACTCTCTGAGGAAATACTGTAATACAACATAGAAGTTTAAAAGAAATGAAACATGGTGAAAAACTCCAGCCAAGAGTAGGCTATCTTTGGAGCTGCAGTAGAAATGGATGTGACGTTGATCTGATGGACTCTGGGCACAGAACGGTAAGAGCCTATAGAGGGAAGAATTTATAAAGGAGGATAAAAACAGAGAATTAGTTCAAGAATTCTGTCTAAATTCTTATAGCCAGAATTTACTCTTAGGGAAAAAAAAAAAGAATTAATAAATAAAAAGAAGAAAGAAAAAGTGGGGTAAGGGGGAAAGTGGGGAGGGTGTTGAAAGAAAGCTGAAGTTCTGAATGAGGATCTTGGTCCCCAGAGGATTTGTACTTCTGGAATTTGGAGAGCCCTTAACCTGCTAATAAGGGTTATGCTCAGTCATGCCAAGAGTGAAGGCTTCTAAAGGACACAGGTCACCCCACTCCATGTCCCTTCACACAGAATTGCCGATTATTAGACATAACAGGAAAACTGTCTGACATAGATAACAGCAGAGGAAACCCACACCACTCTGCACGTAGTCTTCGTTTTTAAAATGTAAGTGTTCAAAACGACATATGTGAGAATAATCAGTAGGATGGAAGAAAAAGGCTAAGTTGAACCAAGATAATTCAGAAAATAGAAGAAAAGTTATAACACCTAATAAATATGTAAAGAGATGTGAACTCGAGTTACATTTGTGAAACAAGAATGGTTTGCAATGAAAAAGGCTTAATCAGAGACCAAGACAGAGTTCTGAGAAATGAAAACTAACTGGATAAATTTAAAGAATCAGTAAGGAAACTCAATAATAAAGTTGACAAAATATTACAGAATGTAAAGCAAAGAAATGGAGGGAAAATAGGAAGAAAATTTTATGCATGTGTGAGTGTGTGTATGTGTGTATCTCCAGTTCAATAGTAGCAATATAGGCACCCTACGGAGAAAGAATGGAGAAAGCAGAGAGAAAAAATTATCAAAGAACTATTAAAAGCGACTTTCCCAGAATAAATACAGTCATAAATCGTCAGTCTGACTTTGCATACTAAATGTATAGTACACAGAATGACAAGAGGCCAAAATCTACACACACCTTTGAGAAATTTGGACACCCAAAGGAGAAAAAGAGAAAATCTTAAAAGCTTTCAGAGAGTAAGGAACTACAAAGGAAGAAAAGTCAGGTAAGACTTTCCATCAGTAACACGGGAGGCTAGCAGGCAATGAGCAATGCCTTTAAGCTTTCAAAGCAGAATTCTCTTCAGCCAGAAAGTCCATACCCAACTAAACCATCAATCAAGTATGAGGGGGAAATTATAGACATTTACATCAATGCATAGGCTTAGAAAATAAAATCCCCTTCATTTTTTTCTTAGAAAGTTAGCTGAAGATAAACTCCAGTATGAAGAAGTAAACTATAGAGTCACCCCAGAAATATAGTTGGACTGAGAGAGGAACACAGCCAGAGGAGAGCAGGAGGAGAAAGGGGAGGTTCATCAAATGTAAAGAGCAGCTCTAGGATAAAATCATGAGAGCATGGATAACCTTTGGGTCAATAAAAGTAAATGATGCAAAAAGGGTAAATCAAAACTTCATTGACTGTCAGAAAGTTTCAATAGAAACTCTCAGACTAAATATTACAAAGTCAGATAATTAAGTTCACAAACTCATCCTAGAAAAAGTGCTACATACCTCATTACTGATATCACTATGGTCACCTTTGAAGGACTCCCCTTGTGAAGCTGTGCGCCAGTGCCAGCACCTAGTAGACCCTTCAAAGCAATTTTGAGAATTTTTCTGGAATGGCCATCACAGCTATTGTCATATTACCCTTAATGTCATCAAAATGTCTTCCCTTCAGTTTTTCCTTTATCTTCAAGTAAAGAAAAAAATCACTGGGGACCAGATCAGTTGAGGAGAGAGGGTGTTTCAATACAGTTATTTGTTTACTGGTTAGAACCTCTGTCACAGACAGTAACGTAGGACTTGGCGCTTTGTCACAATGCAAGAACCACGAGTTGTTCGTGGAAAGAATGTTCAGGTCCTTTTCATCGACTTTCTCATTCTGCCTTCCCAGCACTTCCAAATAGTACACTTGGTTAATTGTTTTTCTAATGGCTGCAAATTAATAATGAACAATCCCTCTGATATCCCAAGTTTAGCAACATCATTTTGGACTGATGGAACTTTTTCAGTCCTGGAGAACCAGCTGACCCTCACTGTGCACTTTGACACTTGGTTTCAGGGTCATAGGGTCACACTCACCTTTCATTACTGGTGATAACGTGGTGCAAAACATTGTCTTGTCTCTCCAAAAGGTCTGTTCCGCTTGCTACTGGCCACTCTGATCTCTCTTCCTCCATGACACTTTCCCCTCAGAAAAAATGTTCAAACCATTTGAACACTGCTGTTCATGGCATTATCCTTATACGTTGGGACTAACATGTCACTGATTTCATATCCACTCTTACTAAGTTTAACAAGAAATTTAATGTTTGTTCATTGCTCTAATTCAAGCTCCATCATTTTTGTGATGGCACACAAAAACACACAACAACAATAATGACAAGACACTGCCACATGTTGACATGAACACACCTGGGAGACACTGATGTACCAAGGTTATGAAACCTTACCACGCTGGTTCTATAGTGCTGCCAACGTGCATGGTGGCAAGATCACTGTGTGTGTGCATATTACCTATATATACACATGCATATTTATTTTATGCTATATCTATATTCAATTATTAGTTTTAAATTTTTAGGTCAACACAGAAAAACCTAGACTCTTAGAAATCCTGACTCTGATTACAAGGTTCACCTGTAAGAGTTACCAACCTTGAACATATAAAAATGAAAGTGTAGCTGACAGACTATGGGATGTGGCAGGTAGGGGCAACATTGCTCTCATTGTTCAATTTGAAAGTGAGGAAACTTCAAAAGTTCAGTGAAACCAGGCTCGGCGCCTGTGGCTCAAGCAGCTAAGGCGCCAGCCACGTACACCTGAGCTGGTGGGTTCGAATCCAGCCTGGGCCCGCCAAACAACAATGATGGCTGCAACCAAAAAAATAGCTGGGCATTGTGGCAGGCATCTGTAATCCCAGCTACTTGGGAGTCAGAGGCAGGAGAATTGCTTAAGCCCAGGAATTAGAGGTTGCCGTGAGCTGTGATGTCACAGCACTCTACCCAGGGCGACAGCTTGAGGCTCTGTCTCAAAAAAAAAAAAAAAAAAAGTTAAGTGAAACTACAAAATGAAAGTTTAAGTGTATTTTTAAAGTTATAAATATTGTCAATAAATGTCCATAACAATATATAATGAAAATATAAGGAACAAATATTGAGAATAGGAACTGGAGGGAAGAGGTCACTATATTCAATGAATGTGGCAGGAAGTTGATGAATTTAGTAATTTAGTTATTTTTTTAAAAGTAAAGAAATATTGCCCAGAGATATGAAGATAATCAGTAGAAAACTTAAAGCTAAAGACAGTCGACTTTCCCTTTATGTAAGGCAGAAAGTAAGCCTCAAAGATGGCTATGACTATTGCTTTGAATTGTGTGCCCTTCAACAAATGGTATGTACTATGTGCTAAATGTGCTGACAGTCTTTGGATAAAACTCTTCTTTTCCAAGTTAAATAAATAATTTTAAATCATCAGGATTTTTCTTAGATGCACAAAAAGAACCATCAAGGTAATATAATTCTGGATTTCTGGATTGGTTCATCTGCCGAAAAAAATTCTCATAGCTTCCATTTACGGAGCCCCTGCTTTGTGTGAGACGGAAGGCTGCATATTATATGCCTTGTTGCTGAAGATCGTAGGAGGCAGGAATTATCATGCTCATTTCACAGATACGGAAACCGAGCACCAGGGAATTTAAGTAACTGGTCTGAAGTAACAAAGCAGTTCAGTGCTAGAGCTCAAAGCCTAAAAGTCATTTAAGAAACAAACAATAGAGGTCACATTATAGTTGGTCCCTCCAGTTATATTTCAGTCTGACATTCTCCGATTCTGCACCCAGCATGAGACCAGGGTCCACGCAATTTTCCACGTCGACCTAAAAATCATTCCAGACACCCATAAGGTGGGTAACTAGACAGTGTTTTTGTTCACTGAGGTTAGATATAAGGGCCAGAAGGTTCAGTGTCTAGCACGGGGGCCGGACTTTTCGCTTACCTACATCTGGTATGACTGTGTAGCACGTATAAATACTTTATTTGATTCATGTTTTCTTAAGCCTACAAATTTCTGCATGCAAAAATATTATACTGTTCTAGAACAGTAAATCAAACAAAAAAAGGGCCCCTTTATCAAAGCTTAGTTTATGTTTATTTTAAGAGTGTTCAAAAAATCCACTCCATGCAGTTAGGTTTTACAGCTCATGAAAACAAGCTCCAAATTTACAGCTATTTCATAACATTCCTATCAGCATATAAGAGCTTCTTTCACAGCTGGCACAGTGTCCTTTCTTCTGTCTCTTCTAAATCGGTAGGAAGCTCCTTAGATCTCCTTTTGCGAACATTTTCTCTCCTGGCAGTGGGGAATCACAAAAGGGGACGCTATTGATCTGGCACTGAAGGGAAAATTTCCACACGACGAGATAGCTAACATAAGTACGCATTCAGGCAGGGAACCAATGATTTTATTAATTATTGCTGGTCATGTCATTATAAAAAATACTCTGGCTAGAAGGAAAAAAAAATACAGAATGTAAGTGCATAAGTGTGTGTGTGCGAGAGAGAGAGAGAGAGAGAAGAGAAAGAGGGGCCGAGCGATGGGAAAGGATGCCATCGTGTAGACACCCCACCAGCACTCACCAGAGGAAATCAAGTTGCCGCCAGTTTGGCTGGGGTTCAGCGCCATCTGCATAGTATTTAAAAGTGAGAGCCAAACTCTGAGCTATTTTATTGGAGTTAGTGAGGAAGCGCTCCAATCTATATCTGAAACTCAACCGTTCCAGCTTCTGAGCACCACTAAAAAGAGCTTATGGAGGTCAAGGAACTCAAAAACAGCGTGAGGAGCCGCTTCGCAGTCCATATAAAACCAGGGAATCAGTAGCCTGAGCATTCGCAAAGACCATTTGGTCTCTAATGAATGGTGGGAAAATCCTGAGGTGGTTCTTGGGAAGAAAAGTGTGAGCTAGAGCATAATAATAGTGCCATATTAATAGATAAAATATACGGAGTGCTCACGACGGGCCGGGCACTGTTTCGAGGTTTTTTTTCTCTCATTAATTCATTCAGTCCTCCCAGTGCCCTCGTGGATAGTATTCCTGTTACCAGCATTTTGTAGATGAGGAATCTCCCAGGACGAATTTCTGGATTAGGAATTCTCTTCCTCGTGTGGGTGTTAATTTTTGTTCCCTAAGAATTCAGGACGGTACCTGGCTTTTTGTTCCCAAGTGACTCAGACATATGCAAATGGGATTCAGAGTTTCTTTCACTATCCGGGAAGCAGTCAAGAAAAACACAGAATTGAGTAGATTAACACAAGCTACCCAGAAACATAGTTAATAGTGATGATATTTAATATCCATTGACTGCTTTTTATTGCCCAACTCTGCTTTCGATAAACAAATTAAATGAATCCCTGTGACAAACCTGAAAGGTAGGTGCTTTCATGACGCTGGATACAAATGAGGAAACTAAGTCACAAAGTTGCACGTAACATGGAGCCGAGGCGGGACTTGACCCCAGACAACTCGCTCTTGTGTCTGTTCCGGGGTTCCCGTACATACTGCTGCCCTCAGAGCTGAGTGGCTGCAACCTGCAATTTGTGACTATTTCTCTCAGTTCTGCAGGACAAGTGGGCTCAGTGAGTGGTCCCACTTGGAGTGTCTCAAGCAGTTACAATCAGATGGCAGCTAGGACTGGAGTCAAATGACAAAACTGGGCTGGATATCAAAATGGCTTTTCACTCCCAAACCTGGCACCTGACCAGGGATGGCGGGAGCAGCTGGGAGCCAGCTGACCTCTCCCTCTCGCCCCATGTGGCCTCTCAGTGTGGGAAGCCTGCCCTTCTTCACTCTATCATGGTCTGAAGGTAATCAGATAACTTGCCTAGCCCGCGGTTCCCCACATTGTGAGCAAAAGACCTAAGAGGCTGCTGTGTTTCCATTCACTTAGCTTTAGGGGTCATGCAACACCACTTCCACTCATTCTTATGGTCAAAAACAAGACACAGGGTCAGCCCAGGTTCAAGGAAAGGGGAATACAGTATAGAAACACTGGAAGCAGGATTCATTAGAGGCTCACCCAAGGACGAGCCCCTATTGAATCCTGCTTCAAAGGTCCTGCTTCCAAGAGCTTGGAAGCACAGGTCTTTTAGCTACATTTATTTGCTGCTCATACTGCAAACTGCAGAGGTGGAGTTTTGAGCTTAGATTGAAGAAGGCAAAACAATGCTGCCGCAAATAAGTACAAAGATCTGGCCAAAATAATAATCTTTTTTCTACTAGAAAAAAAATCTGCAGAAGTGCCACTGAGTCCACCTCAAGATGATGCTATCAGGGAGAGGGATTCCAAAAATGTCTGAAAAGACTCTAAGCCTCATTAGGTAAGATAAAAATTAGCATTTTTCTTATTCCTTCACTCTTTGGAACAAAGTTTAAAGTAGCTCTATAATGCTGGCATTTTCCTATTGAGTTCTGGTCCTGGCTCTGCAGCTAATTAAACTTGACCAAGTCACTTAACTTCTCAGCAATAGTTTTCTCCTCTTTTAAAAGCCAATTATAAGTATTCTCCATCATGGAATTGATGGGAGGATCATGTGAGATTATGTACATGAAGGTGCTTTGAAAATTAAAAAGCAAGGAACTTGTCGAAGAACTGGCTCTTGCAATTGGTAGATTATTAGTTTGATGGATGTCTCTCCTCTCAGGCAGTGAGCTCTGGGACAGCAGGGACTCTCCTGTACACAGCAGCAGCCTCATGGCCTAGACCAGGGCTGAGCCCGTAGTTAAGGAGACAATATGCTTTATCATCCATGCAGGAACACTTTTAAGGGTGAAGGGGGACATTTGCAATATAATATAATAATTATGTTATAGAACAAAAGGTAGAAAACAGATAGATAAAATCCTATCCGGCACTCAATAAACATTTGTTGAACATCAATATCATTGATATTACTTATTTTCCTTATATATTTTTGCATCTTCCTCATTAGGAATTTCTTGTCATTCTCTCTGGTCCCATCCTTCCCTCTCTCTCATCTAATTTTTCCAAAGCCAGAACTAAAATTCTATCCCATATCTAACAGCAAGTTTACTCTTTCATTAATAGGTTGACTACGCTGAACGTCAAGCTATGTCTCAGAAATGAGAGAGACATTTTTTATTCATTGCACATGTCATTGTTTATTGCCTATGAAATCCAAGCACCATCTTAGCTGGGGGAAGCAGCAATGACCAAGACAGGCAAAATCCCTTCAGAGAATTTACATACTTGTGAAGGAAGACAGGAAAATGTGACAACCTCAGATTCTTCATCTGCTTTGTGAAGGATGATGCAACAAAAAGATTTGGTAATCTGTGATGCAGGTTTTCAAAAAGGCTGTCTAGAGAGCTCCTGTCTAAAAGGAGAGACATCCATCAAACTAATAATCTACCGATTGCAAGAGCCAATTCTTTGAGAAATTCTTGACTTTTTAAGTTTCAAAGCACCTTCATGTACATAATCTCTCACAATCCTTCCATCAATTCTGAGAAGGAGACATTTAAGCTGAAATTTGAATGAGCGAAAGATACAAGTATATAAAGTACTAGGAAAGTGCTAGAAAAAGAGATAGCAAAAAATACATGGGACTGAAGGAGGACAAGGTTGGCAATGCATTGAGGAAAAGATAGGTCACGTGCAATTGTGAAACAACATGACTATATTTGAAGGATCCTCCACATCACTTCTCAGCCTTTTGGCTAAGATCAAGTGAAGGACCCTACACATTATAGATACATAAATGAAGACTGCCAAAGAGTTACAAAATGTCATTGAGTCTATCAAATGAATACTCTTAAAATAATTCACAAAAAAGTATATTTGTAACCTACTAACCCAAGCATTAGACATAAAAATTAAAACTAATATTACCTGCGAGGTGGTATTATTGTTATTGTTTTACTTAGATGGTCATTGAAAACTCATGTATGTAGTCAAACTGAACATAGATGGCAGATATAGATTCAGATCAGCAGGTTATCATTTCTGGAAACTCTTCTGGCACCCCAGCCCTGCTGCCCTTACCTGTTTCCTAATCCCCTTGTCTCAGTGACCCTTACACATACTATTAATTCTCCAGCTAATACAATCAGTACCCAGGCACCAGGTTCCCTATCCCCTTTTCAATCCTTACCACATCCTACTCTGTCTCTTTTTTTCAGAAAATAAAATGCTGCTGTTTCTAAAGAAACCTCAAGCTAGTCAGTCTATACTGAAAGGGATTAAGCTTTCTAGTTAGAACTTGGCCTTTTGTGCTTGTCCTGAGCTGTACCTGTTGTGCAGGTGCCATTCCGGCCACTCTCCACTGAAATGGACAACATATGAAGTCCTTTGTGGGGCTCTGCAGGTGCATTAATTATAGACTACCTGGATGCATCTAGAATACTTGGCAGGAGCAAGACTGTAGTTAATATTCTGTTAAACAATGTCTCCAATAGTGTGTTTTGCGGAGAATTATAAGAGACAGATAATGGCTTACTATATAATCCAAGAATCACATGATCCCTTCAATTGCATCCCTCCTCAATTTTGTTGCAAAATAAATCTTTTTCTTTGATAATAATCCCTCAAAATTGATAATAGGTATCAGCCTTGGAATAAGGTAGGCGAGAGTTATATTTACTGCCATGAAAATAATTTCTAGTCAGTGAAATTCATTAGCATTCCTAAAATGTTGGCTCTCATGTGAATGTGCCCTAGTTCTTCTCTGAAGCCAGGAATCCCAAAGGCATTTTCTTACTTTGATTTCAAATGTGGAAAAACTCAGTACTGCCAAAGATTGCATGTTTAAAAAGGTGAATCTGGGTGGATTTTCCACCAAATGCGTCAAGAAACCAAAGCAATTTGAATGACCTGTGTTGAAAGTGAAAAAGCACTCATGTGGAAGAATCAGCATGTAGATCTCTCATTTGAAAAAGAATAAAGGTAATTAAATCATCCTTCTTTAGTTAGTCCAAAGAAAACCCACTATGATGAAATCAGTTTGCCAGCTCATTAGGTAAAGTGCATAAAGGCAGCCAAAATTATCTTAGCTCTTTAGAAGCTTAAGGAGCTTCAGAGAATGGAACACCAATGCCGAAAGATTGGTCAGGTACCTGCCTCTCTACCCAAGGTGACCAGATCTCTTCCAGGGGGATAGTCTCTTTCCTTAGTCTTATTTTTATTTAGAATAGCTAAGAAAGTGTTTTGGAGAGCATTTCTTTCATTCATGGAAGAAGACACAAGTGACATCAGAGAAGGGCTGGGAGTTTTCTTATTAGAAAGAAAATAAAATTAGGAAATCACACTGTTGGAATTTACCATTTCAGAGAAAGCAAGTTTTCACTTACTTGATTTCATCCATACTCTTATAGGAATGCAAAGATACCAAAAAAGCTCTTCAGAAGAAAGTTATTTATGGCTAAGTTTTGGCGGCAGCTCCTTTCAGTTCCCTCACTGGGTTGTTAGTGCCTAATGAAAGCCGCCATATTGAATATGAAAAAAGAAAAAGTAGAGAAAACTAGAAAGAGATTCTTTGGGAAACAACCAGACGTGTGCCAACATTTCAATAAAGTGCTCAAGGTGAATTTGTTTTTCTGCTTTTCCTTGTATCCTCTCGTTCTTTCATGTTTACCTCTTCTAAAAAATATCACCCAGGTTTCATGAGAAGAAAAAAAAGCTAACTTTCATATCACTCAGTAGTTTCATTTAAAATACCATCACCATAGACTGGCAAAGGTATTTAAAGGAAACAATATAATGGTAGTCCATTTATCTCTGGAATCATGGAATCATAATAATATAAGAAAAGCATTTTTCTTAAAGTGAAAACCTTGAAGGTGCCATCCAAATCCAGCATCTATTCCTTAATCCTTAGCGCCTCCATTGCATCTCAACCCCAACGTCAACTTTACTGAGTCCCCCATGTATAGTTTCTCGTAGGCCTCCACCCATCCCAGAATTTACTCTGAACTCCTCGATTCCTCTTCAGTGTTCCCATGGTGACCTGCACAGACCCCCAGATCCTTAGGCTTCCTCCCTCAGAATTATTTTGGCGATCTGGTTCCTCTTCTTCATGCATAATCCAATCTCCTTTATTATAATACTTCTATATCAAACCCTACTAAGTGCATGAGATAGAAAGTTAAATAAAAGAACAATCCTACCTTCGAGAGACTCAGAGTGTGGTGTGAAAGAAAGACACATATGCAAGTGACGACAACACGAGTTGGACTGGGATCAGCTCCGGCGTAGACATACAGACTGAAATGCCTGAGGAGCTGAGGAGTAGAGTTTCAACAGGCAGAATGTGAGGGGAAGCAGTCGAAGCAACTGTGACAACATGAGGACAAGCACAGCGTGAGAGACTAGTGAGCATATTCAGGGAGACGAGAGCGATCTGTGCAGGGAGTGGCGCGTGGTGGAATTTGGTCAGAGCTGAGGCTGATGCCTTCTGTTTATCAGAGTACAGAACCCCACGGGCGAGCCTCTTTACCCTGCGTCCTTGGAACAAATGTGTTCCTATTCCCGGTTCCAGGAGGAAATGCTTCGGTCCGCTCATCTCCCCATGTTGGAGCTGCCTAATTAAATGATATCTGAATCCTTAAAGAAAGAAATCGTGTTTTCTGCTCTTTTCGTGTAGTCCAAACAAAAGCAAGTGTTGTACACAAAAAGCAGGCTCTGCTTCTGGGTGAGTCTGTGCTGTACTGAGCACGTGCCTCTGGTGCCTGTACCTTGAAGGCGACTTTCCTCGCCAAGACCTGAGAAGTATTAGGAGTCATCAAGGTGGGGGCGAGGGAAGGGAACCCAATTTTTGCTAAATAGAAGGAGGTCTGAAAGTTTATTCCCTGATTCCTAGAAAATGGAAAAAAAATCATAAAATACTAAGAAACTTCTACCGCCTATGCCAACAACCATCCCAAGCTAGAAACAGGGTATTATGAAAGTCCAATTTCAAGTTCTACTAAAATCATCAGCCTGAGACATTTTATTCTCTTTTTATCTCCTCCTATAACAATATTTCACAGTTCAAGTTTTGTCATCACTTGTCCTTTTTACAATCTTTTTCACAATTTTAAAGAATGTAACATGCGTTCTGTGGAGAAAAAAAAAAAAAGACAGGATTGCACCAGATTTACTCTGACCTTTTTAAGGTTCCAAATTTAGTTAGTTAGCCATTTCTATCCTCCTAAGCTTTTCAGAAGCTCATGTGTTAGAACTAAAAATGGCAAACTTCTCCAAATTACCAGCATTTAAAAGGTTAAACAGTTTATTTTTATCTCCCTAGCAGAGCATTAAAGCTCCTTCCGGTGTGTTCAGGCTTGCTAAGACAAAGATCACAGCAAGAATCCAGAAATTATCTCTTCTTAACCCTTTCCATTTACAACCTTCAGATCCTACTCTGGGGACTTTCTTCCCAAATTCTACATGCTCCTAGACCGGGGCTCTCAAATTGGTGAGCCAAAGTTGTGTGGCACAAGGCTACTTGCCTTTCCCCCCATCCCCAGGGCTGTGGTCCTGGTCCGTTGGAGCCCAGAAAGCAGCCTTCAAAGACCCCTAAGTATGGAACTCTCACTGCAACATATGGACGCCATGTCTGGGCTACTTCAAGAAACATCTGATTTTTCTATGTAGAGCAGTTTTCTCTCAAATGAACATTCTGATTTAGGTTGAAAGATTGCTTCTGTGTGGCCAGAAATAAGTAATTCCCATGCTATTGAGTAACCAAGAACTAGACTCACATACCTTGGTGTAAAGTGACATAATGTCACAGAAAGATAGTCAGGAACTTTGGAAGTCTTCACGAATACTTTCCTATTTATAAAGTGCATGCTTTGCTTCTCTCTCCCCTCGCCCTCTCTCAGAGGATTAGTTCTAACCATTACTTTCCTCAATTCACTATTTTAGGACACACATACACATGCAAAAAGTGAAAATCTGATCAGTAGATGGCAGAGGCTTTATCTTGACACCTATGAATTAAGTTTGTGTGAGACGTCTCGTTAAAGATAAATGGGTCACCAAGAGGAAGCCCAACTACAGATGCTCCCGGATTTTGGAAGGGGCTACCTCCCGCCTCATACAGTATTTAACAGCTTTGTCCCTTTATCCCCCTCCACTGGAGTACTCTCAATTTTCTACCAAAATAGCCATGGCTTGTCTTTTCTTACCCACTTCAAAACCTGCTTTGAGAGCACATAAATGGGTGGCATAATTTCCAAGCTTGAGAAAAGTGAACTACCCACTCTCGCAAAACAAAGAAAGCCTGCTGGGCTGTTAACAAATGAAAGAATTAAAAATGGAGTTTTTGTTTCTGATAGGAGAATGCTCGGTTTGGCCTTTGGAGACAGGCTTTTATGCTCGGAGACCCAACCTAGAAAGCATAGTTCGGATAGGTGGTTAAAATATAGGTAATAGATAAAGAAATTCTCTACTTATGCAAAACGGATTCTATCTGGGGTCCTAAAAACTACGCCTCTGTTCTCAGAAAAAGCAAATGGAAGCGTTACCCTCCTTAAATGTATCAGCCTTACAAAACCACAGCTGGCCTAGGGGTTTAAAAATGTATTTGCTCTCTGCAAGGAATTTTCCTGAGTAATATAAAAGTCCTCCTTTTTGTCACCTTTTTGAGCACAGGGTTGATGGGAACACAGGAGAGTCAGAGCGTATGTGAAGTTAAGTCCTAAATTCAGCTTGGGAGGTGAAAAGTTAGTAGTCAAAATTACCCTTGAAAATCTTTCAAATTATCCAAAAAATAGAGTATACATACTTTTGGATATACATTATACAATCATTTTTATTCACGCTCAACTGTGAGAATGTCAATATTGAATTAATAAAAAAGAATAAAAGGAAAATCTATAAAGTTCTCTGAACATACAAAATATTCTGTAGGAAAATAGATCATAAATCTTTTTGCTTGCTTGATTTACTCTATATCCTGTTAATATTTATCCTCTATAACCCTCGAACATGATAATAGATTTTTATGAATGTGAGCATCAGATTAAGTTAGTAGAGTAAAATTTTATCCAAAGCTTGTATGTGAAGGCTTTGATGTGATCTCCTGTGTTTAATTATGATTTTATAATCCTAATAATTCTATAAAAGGTGTTCAAGTCCATTATGTTATCAGACTCCTCACATAACGTGTAACAGGGACAGGTGTAGGCATTCTCAATTGTAACTGAAGAGGATGACCTGGAATTTCAGCTGCCTGGTCAAGGTCAATCTGCTTGTTAAAGGCAGAACCGAGAATTCAAACCCGATTATCTCATTCTCATTCCCAGTTCAGCGCCACTGCCAAAGGATTCCACTATTCAGAAAGAGGCAGTTGACCCAGAAAATTTACATACCTTCATTCAGGGGACTGTAGGGTGTTAAAAAAAAAAAAGACAAGAAGAAGGAAGGAAAAGCAAAGCCTTGCATGGTCACCAGCTCTAAGGTTCACCTTTGGGAGAAAAGAGATTTGTAAATGAACAAGAAAGCATAGCGAAAATAATGATGGATAATTTCTGAGGATTCTAGAAAAAAAGAAGCGATAAAATTCTAGCAATCTGGCAATGTTCGGACCTTCTGTTACCTAAAAAGATTTACGCTGACACTAACCACAGCTGAAATACCCTTAAAACATATCAAGGGAAAAGAAGAAAAAGAAGAATGAACAAGAGGAGGAATAGAAGAAAAGGATAGCGTTCTATCCTCAGGGCTCATCTCCTCAGAGCCCAGAGCACCTGCTCCCTTGTCTGAACTGCTTCCTGCCCCAGCACTCACATACAAACACCCAATAACCCGCCACATTTACTTCAGGAAGTTTGTAAAAAAAAGAAATTCTACTTTTACACTATTGAATAAAAAATGGTATTATAATCTAAGCACTCAAAAGTTTTCTGTTTTACACATATAAACAGGTTTATTTCCTGTTACACATATAAAAGGTTTAGTTTCCAACGGCAAAGGGAAAGGACAACTCCTTGGTACTGAGGAAATCTGTTCAGATTTTATTCAGAGTTTAATGTTCTGCTTTAATCTAATGAGAAAACAGTCAATGCTGGTAGTAACCAAAGGGATTTTGTTTTCCAGATTGGGATCACCTTGCCTGTTTCCAGGAATTGAAAACAGACATTTCTCGTTCCCACTTTCAAGGCAAAACAGAAAAAAAAATCAGCTATACTCAAATTTGTCTGGAATAATGGCACAAAATTATTTGCGTTGATACAAAGTTAATAAAATTATTATGTATTACCCAAATAAATTATAATCATCCTTATAATCAAAATTAATGTGGAGATGAAAGGATCCAGTGAATCCTACAAGTAAATGTTAACCACTTATATTAGTAAAGAAGCAAAGACTATGTTACTTTATCAGAGGGCTAGAATTCCTGTTAATAAGCAACTTGGAAGGAAAAGAAAAACATGAACTACGATGATGAAAATAGAGGAGAAAAAGAGGAGAACCAGCAATTCTAAGAGAACTGAATTGACCAATGAAAATTCTACCACAGTGGAGTATGGAAGAATATTTTAAGAACTAAATTCTCTAATATTTAATTTACCATTTCAATTTATTCTTTGATTTAAAGCTCTCCACTCTCTCTACGCATCCCAATTGGTGTGTGTGTTACACAAGAGTTAAAGTCGATTATTTCTATAAATGTTTTGTATGGAAGAGATTTTGTCTGAAATCACTACGAGTTGGGGTTCTCATTTTAGTTTTCTAAAGGTAGGATGAAAGAAGCAGAAACGCAGAGGCCATAGTTGGCACCCATTCCTTCATTTCATCAGAAAATCTTTTTTTTAATTATTATTGAATCATAGCTGTGTACATTAGTGCAACACAAGGGGTACAATGTGTTGGTTTCATATACAGTCTGAATTATTTTCATCAAACTGATTAACATAGCCTTCATAGCATTTTCTTAGCTATTGTATGAAGACATTTGTTTTCTGCACATAGTAAGGTTCGCCTGTACCAAGAAAAGAAAATTATAGACCAATATCACCAATGAATATTGTTGCAAAAATATTCAACAAGATCCTAACAAACAGAATCCAATGACACATCAAACAAATTATACAACATGACCAAGTGGACTTTATCCCAGGGTCTCATCAGAAAATCTCAAGTGAGTACCCAGTATGATAGGCAAGAAAGGCAGAGCAATGAACAATAACACAAGTGTCCTTTCTTCATAGGGCTTAAATTCTAGTTAGTAAGAAAGAGAACAATAAATCAAAATATAAAATACTGACAGATAACATTAAGAAAGATAAAGAGGATATTTCAAAAGCAACTAGAGAAAAAAAATGACATATTACCTACCAAGGAATAATGGTAAGTATTTCCACTGACTTCTCATTGGAAAAAAGGAAATTCAGAGGCAATGGAATGACATCTCTAAACTATTAAAAGGAAGTAACTGTCATTTAAGCATTTTACATTGTGAAAATATCCTTCCAAGATAAGGGCGAAACAGAAACTTTTTCAAGTTAAGAAAAAGCTGGGAAAATGCACTGCCAGGAGACCCACATAAAAGAAAAATTGTTAAGCCAAAGTAAAATGATAACCAGGTAGAAATAAAGTAAAATCTATAGAAAGAGTACAAAAGAGCATCAAAAATGAAACTTATGTGTGCAAATTAAAGATTGCTATTCATTTCTTGAAATTTTCGTAAATGACAATCAACTTTTTAAAACAAATAACAGAAGGATAGGGATGCAAATGTTTTATACCTTGACCTAGGTAGGATTATAGAGTGTGTATGTAAGTAAAAATTCACCCAATTTATGCGAGTTATTTGTCATTGACTGCATATAATTCTTCTTCGACAAGGTATGTTAGAATAAAAAAATAAAAGCATAGAAAGTTTAAGGTCAAATAATGGAAAAAGATATAAAAGGAATATGCTGTAAAAGAAAGCAAAACAGCTAAATAAACATCTGCCTAAGTACTCTTTAACAAAAAAGTATAGCTAAAATAATGTTACATAAAAATAAAATGAGGGTGGCACCTGTGGCTCAAAGGAGTAGGGCACCAGTCCCATATGCCAGAGGTGGCAGGTTCAAATGCAGCCCTGGCCAAAAACTGCAATAAATAAATAAATAAAATAAAATGTTTAATATACAAGAAAGCTTTAAGACATAGGCTCAAAAAGCAAAAGTTGACAGAACTATGAGGAAAAACAGAAAAATCCACATTCATAATATGATATTTCAGCACATCTTTCTCTGGTATTAATGTATCAAATAGAACATAGTTTCCATAGGTTATGTAAGATATACATAAGATTTGAACAGTAAAATTAGTAACTTTGATCTAATGGACTTCTATAGACTATTCAACCTAACAATTGGAGATACATTTTTTTTTTCAGGTACAAAGGGTATATGTACAAAAATTGACAACATGTCAGGCTGTAATTATAACAAGCCTCAACCATTGATCACAATATAATTAAATGTAAAAGTCAATCAAAACGTCTTACCTATGTATTAGTTAAGAAACATTAAAAAAATTCTAAAGTACTCATGCATTAAATAATAATAATGGAAATAAGAGAATCAGAAGTAAAAGTCTTGCTCTCAATCAGAGCTGAGAAATGGTGGTGTTGGTGGAAAAGAACGTGGAATGTATGGGGGTTTTCATTTTTGTTTTGAGATGGGACATAGAACATCTGCATAGTGATCAGGATGATCCTCAGGAAGCAGGAAGAAAGGATGAGGCTGGGGGGTGGGGTAAGTGAAGAGGCAGAACCCTTATAGTAGTGAAATTGAACAGAATGCAGTCTACAGGTGGAGAGATTTCCCCTTAGTGTCCATCCTTTGGGAGAAGGAAGTAGAGGCTGCAGGAGCACATGCAGGTAAGTGGGGACATTTAAAGAGGAAGAGATTATAATTTGTCCTCTGATCATTCATATTTTCTAAGTAAAATAAGCAGTGAGGCAATCAGCTGATAAGGAAGGAATGTTGAAGCTTTGGCAAGAAAGGACAATGCGTCTGATCTTGGTCTTGGATGGTGGGATAAGAACTTGAAATTTTTACTTATAAATTTAAAGGAAGTCCAATTGCCCAGCCAGCCTGTTTTTATTTTCTAGCACTGATAAGTTTTCTGCTGCATTGCTAAGTGTGCAATGACCTGGACATACACCCACAGGATGAGATTTTGTCAAGAGAGCAAGAAGGGGATATAAATTAGCAAGCGAAAGTTCAGAAGGGATCATGAAGAGGAACAATGGAGTCTAAACTGGGTAAAAGGAATCTAATCTCTGCAGAAGGAGATCAGTAGGGTAGAGACAGTGGGCCAATTATGATCTGAAGATCTAAGCCCACCAATCATTTCACTAGTCTTGAGATTTTTAAATTTCCTAAGGTTATAAAAATAGGCGTTCTAGTTTATTTTCACTCCATCTTGAGAAGGAAGGATCTTTGCACATGAACATTAAACTTAAGCCAGATTGTATATTTTATCTCATTTGGTTTTTATAACCTCAATAAAATAGACTCAAATCCCTAGAAGTGACAAGCATTGTTTATCTTGATCATGGTCATCTTCTTGGCTCTTAGCAACGTACCTGACCCACAGTATATGCTTCAAAGGTTGATTATATCAAGGAAGCTCAGTTTTACAGAGTTAAAGATGAAAGTCAAAGTGGTTACAGAACTTTATCAAGGTCCAGGAGGCAAAAATCAGCAGTGCAAATCTAGGACTTAGTCTTCTCTTAGACAAGCTGCCATTCCCCTGGCCCATGTTACTCTGCGATAATGCAAGACTTAGAGAAAAGCTGTGAATTGTCCCAAAGAGACCAGCTTACCCCTATGCCAGTCCTGTGTCCTTACACCACTGAGCTAAGAGAAGGTATAAGGAATTGGGGTAGACTGGGAGGAGAAAACACAGCAGGTGATCTGTTACAGCCACATCATAGGGAAGTGGCTTTGTAACTGTGATCCAATGATTTTATATACATATATATATATATTCCTAAAATATGTGAGTGATATATATAGATATATCACAATCCAACACAAACATCTATGCACAAGCGCACACACAGACACACACTGAACAAAGATTTAATGCAGCAACTTTCCCCTTATATTTGGCTACTTACTCTTACTTATGAGAGATCAACTCTGATAGTACTATTCTTTCTATTCTATTTTTTTATTTTCTTAACTTATTTTTTCTTTTGTGAGACAAAGTGTCACTCTGTTGCCCAGGCTAGGGTGCTACGGTGTCGGCCTAGCTCACAGCAGCCTCAAACTCTTGGATTCAAGCCATCCTCCTGCCTCAGCCTCCTGAGTAGCTGGATGACAGGTGCCAGTCACAATACCCGGATAATTTTTGTATTTTTAGAAAAAATGGAGATCTCCCTCTTGCTCAGGCTGGTCTTGAACTACTGAGCTCAAGGGATCCTTCTGCCTCGGCCTCCTAGAATGCTAGAATTATAGGAGTGAGCCACTGCACCCAGCTTCTTTTATTTATTTTTAAAATGCTAGCAACAACTAATAAGATTTCATAGTGCTAGCAGGTAGCTATCTAACATTTGAAGAACATAGAGCAGTTTACTAATGTTTTACTATTCTTTCACCTCTCCTGCTTTCCAAGTCCAAATCAAAGGAGGAGCGTTGGTATTCTTTACAGCCCATGGGGAAGCCATAAGACTCCTCACCAGGATGCGGCCACCCTACATCTGCAAAATGCTTGTAGTCTTCTCAGTGCTGACTCTTACTTTCTTTCCCGTGCACCACTCCAGCCCCACAACTTGGGCAGAAAAATGCACTATCCATGTTTTATAGATGAAGAAACAAAGGTTCAAGGACATTAAATAAATTGGTCAAAGTCACATAATCAATTAGCAGTAAACCTATAACAGATAACAAGTAATTCTACCTTTAATCACTGTTCTTTTAACTATGTCTCTGTCACCAAAACCCAAATTGTATGATAAAGGCCACTGAATTCTACCACACTTCTGAGATTCTCTGAATAAAGTAAAAAGGTGGAGTAATACAAATTAAAACAGGATCTTGGCCAGAAGTCAAAAGAGTGAGGAGAGACAAAGTAAACACTAATGTCCTACAGACAAAGGGACACTGTTAGCACGTATGTTCATCCCTACATGTGGAGAAGGACAGTGCCTTACCAAGATCATTTAAAACAACACTCATACTTATCCTAACTTGTTGCCTAACGTATGTGCAAATAGCATTCAAACTTAACTCTGTTCTCTTTGTACTAATTATCAAGTTAATAGAGGTTTTCAACAATAAAACATGAAAAAGAAAAAGGCTATTCAAAAAAATTCTTGTTTTTTTTTTAATCATGCCTTCCTTTTTCTTGCCATCCTGAGAAATATTCCCTCAGGAAATTAAAAATCATCCACTATTGCAGGCTTATCTTATCTTACCACCATGTTACAATGACAGAATTACTGAGATTGGAAGACAAAGGCTTGACTGATTTTGGAGACAAATTTATTACCTGGAAGAACATAGACTAACTCCTATATTCACAAACACCTTTCAGATCCCAGGTAAGATAGATGATGATAACAAAATAAACCTCAGCTTAGACTGAAGAATAGTAGAATACTAAACCACACTGGTTCTGGGTAAAGAAGAAAGAAAGGTGTATGTAGTTTCCTCACGACAGTGTCTAATGTCACTAGAAAGCTCACACACAATGGTGACACATTTTAGGAGCTTTTGTATTGCCAACCTTGGTGAAACTACATCTCTTTAAGATTTATCAAGCATAAAATCAAACCACTTCTATAAATCAAACCACTTCTAAAATCAAACCACTTCTACTCTGCAAATACAATAATACCAATTAAAAGGTTGTTCCAAGGAAGGTTTTAAGGGAAAAGGGAAAGGGAGGGGAGGGGATGCGGGAGGATGGGTGGAAGGAGTGCAGGTCTATTTCTTAACCCATAAATCTATAAATTAGTACTGGATGTTCTGTCAGCTGAAGAGCTGACCTAGGAAGAGAAAGGTCAGGAATAAAACCCCAAGGAGCAATGACATTTGAAGGCATGTGAAGGAAGAG